>CM044558.2:9134861-9339861 GCA_024416835.2 Perccottus glenii
GAAGGCCACCTGCTCTCATCTACTGACTTTAATCAAATAATAATCCAATCAGGCTCCATTTATGCCTGCCAATTATGTCCGCAGTTTGTTTACAATTGAAACTGGTCACGGAATGAGAAGTTCATTAGGCAAATAAAGCATCTGTGGCGTGTGTATGTGTGGTCTTGTGCTGTATATAGCTCTCATACAGTTTGCTCATGTGGATGGTCCCACTGCTAAAACGCTCCGTGTGTGCAGGTATGGATGGGAGAGTACAGTGTCAGTGCAGGTGACATATTGTCGTAGCTCTCCCCTGCAGCTGCCTCACACATCCTGCCTGGACCCAACGTGATGGCAGAGCAGTGAAGCAGAATGTGTGCAGCCACGGCTGGAGTGTCTGCACTTCCTTGTTGGTTGTCTACTTGCTCTGGCTGTCTGACCCCTGTGGCCCTGGTCTAGACGCTTATGACAGCCCACTGAGACTAATGCGTCCTGTCCTAGCACACGGCACACAGGCAAGAGTTGGGCGAGCCTATTAGCATCATCTGACTGGCCAGACACTAAGTCTTATCATGTTCCAACTTGAAAAGAGACCCCTCTTTGTGCCTGGCCTGCTGAAAAAAGAATATCGGTCATTAAAGGCAATGAGAGTTTCATTAAAATGCTAAATATATCACTATGGAGGCTTTGGAAAGATGTTGTTCAAATGAATCTTAAGTCAGTGCCAAGTAGCCCTTATTGAAAACAGATTGAGATGAGGATCATTGCCTTAATACTAAACTGTGCTTTTCATGTGCAAGGGCTCATAGCCATTCTAAATAAAAGTAAGTGCTGTATTTTGCAGAGTGCAGAGTGGTTAGCACTCCTGACTCTCAGCAAGAAGGTTGTGAGTTCAAAACCCAGACAACTCAGACATTCTCGGCCGACTCCGGTCTTTCTGTGAGGAGTCTGCATGTCGGCAGTAGCTCAGTGGGTAGAGTGGTCGTCTTTCAACCGGAAGGTAGGCGGTTCGATTCCCACTCTCCCCACAGTTCATACTGTCGTTGTGTCCTTGGGCAAGACACTTAACCCACCTTGCCTCCAGTGACTGTAACACTGGTAATTACATTAGAACAATGTAAGTCGCTTTGGATAAAAGCGTCAGCTAAATGAATAAATGTAAATGTAAATGTAAATGTCCTCCACGTGTTACTGTGGGTTCTCTCCGGGTACTCCGTCCAAAGACATGCATGTTTAGGTTAATTGGCAACTCTAAAGTGTCCCTAGTGAATTAATGTGAGAGTGAATGGTTGTCTGTCACTGTCTGTCTCTAAATGTCAGCCCTGCGACTAACTGGCCACTGTCCAGGGTGTACCCTCAGGCCCAAAGCTGCTGGGATAGGCTCCAGTCACCCGCGACCCCTAACGGGACTAAGCGGTAGAAAATGAATGAATAAATAGTTAGCGATAATGTAGACAGTCACAAAACGTGAAGAGAGAGAGGGGAAAGACATGGAGCCATCAGACCTGAGATGTAAAAGTTGTGTGTCTACCAGGTAAACCACTGAGGCCCCCACGTTGCTGGTATTTCTAGAATACCTGCATACCAGCATCTAAACTAGTCATGTGATAAATATAAGAAGTTGAAAACACACCAAATACTATACAGTAACTTAAAATAGTTACAAAAATCATATAACATTCAGTGAAGTTAAAACTAGATTTTCCAGCTTTTACTAGAACAGTAAAGACAATACACAGCCACAAGCTGACTGAGATAAGAACTTCACCCTTCCACAAATGCTGTATGTGCTCTACCACATTGACTGACAGGGTAACAACCACAGAAGCCTTATTACCTAAACCAATAGTGAAGCCTAACTCTGAGCATTTATCATGCATGTTGAACATATGTCTGTGACGCTGACACACAGAAGCAGGAATTAAGGTTGAGTAACATTGATAAATTGATAAATCCACAACATTTATCCCCACCTAGATCTGTGTTCTGCAGTCAGTAAAGACTCTAAATTGCTGCCCCACGCAACCTGCAATGTCTCTTTGTGCCACTAGTAGGAGTGGTGAGCTACTCGAATAATACTCAAAACTTGGACTCAAACCAGCTCAAACTCTATTTTGCTTTGCTATGGGGGACACCTTGACAGTGATGTGACAGGACAGCTATCCTCTAAAGAACTGTAAACAACACAGTAAATTTCAAATTTTGAAAGCTTAGTTGACTGCTATAAATACCTTCTTGCACAATACTGCCACCTGATGTTGAAAAAAATAAATGATGTCTAAATTTTATATCTTTTAAGCAGCATTTCATTTGAGCAGCATTATCAGCCACTGTGACTCAAAGAAGTGTGCAGAGGGAGTCCGTTGTCAAAGGTTAAAGCTAAATATAGTTTCCTGACACTTGCTTATAAACAGTTATGGGATTAAGGAGCCGGAGAAATGACACGTGGCAATCTTCAATGACAGTCATCCCGTCTGCCTCAAATGTCATCCCATTTCATCTCTTCACTGTGACTCTTCAACCCCGTCCCCCTCCTCCACTGTCTCCCCCGCCCCCCGTCCCAGGGCTGAGTCGTCACATTCACCTTGTTGCCGTGCCAGTCCCTTCGAATACAGCCAGGGTCTCTGTTCGACACAAGCTTTTAGTTTGATTACATCTGTCCACTTCCACTTCCCTTCTCCCTTGAATAACCATAAACAAGTATGCATACCTCCTCTCTGTCCCCTGTCAGTGACACTCCTCTTTAGTTTAAAATAAGCCTAGGAAGCAGTTTGATTCACCTTCAAGGCAGCAGAGACACAACTGTGACCGGGGAACACAGTTTGAGTTTAGTCGAAAACATAAGACTCAGAGAAATGTGACTTTCATCTGTTTCTCCTTCCCACTGGGTGCATCTGAGCAGGGGGATATGAGCACTGTTGGGCACAACTGTGGTGTTTCAGCAGTAAAAATCACAAAAGAGTACCACGAGAGGCAAAGATGACTAAGAGAATCAAAAAGGAACTGCCTCGAGCAATACATCAAAAGTGGAGAAGAGGAGAAAACACAACAGAAAGTTGGAAAGTACAAGTGAAATGATGAATAAAGCTTCACAAAGCTTTGAAGCACACCACATGCTTTGAGTGGTGAAACTACTTGAAACTGTTTTAGTTAAAGCTGTAGAGATTCACTGTTCTTAGCCTCTTTTATTTATTTTTTCTACCTGGCGTCATGATTGAAAGGTACCACGTGGATCCCCAAGGGCCCTCCCTCGTTGGACACCTCCACAGGCTTCAGCATGCTCCTGCAGGACAATGATGGATGGCAGTGCAGAAAGACAGAGAAAGAAGAGAGAGTGGAAAGAGGGTTGGGGTGAAAAAGGGAGATATGCATGAATACAAAATAACAAGGCTAACATGGAAATGTAAAAAAAAGCTGGTTATAAAAGGTGACAGCGACATGACGTTGATGCTGTTGATGGTGTGAGCGGATGATGCTGTGTTGTGTTGACAATACAAAGTCATTTATTACAGTCAGTGTGTCTGACTACGGGCCCCTGGGTCAATCAGGGACCCAAATGGGGACTCCAATTATGTGATTAGGATCAGGGTGCTCTGGTAAAGAGAACACGTTAATTGAAAAATCAGTGGAAGTGGGAGGGAGGAGGTGGGATGTGTTAATTTGTTTAGATAAAGAGTAAAGACAAGTCGACACAAGAAGCTAATGTGATGACCAAACACTCATTGATGTAAGCTTTGTTATTTTAATATACTAATATTGTTCTTTGTGATAATATTTATTATAAAATTGTATCATAAATTGTCATTGTATCATTGATAGCCTCAAATATCCCTTTGGTTTTTGTTGCGCCTCAGATATTGTGAAAAGCTGAATAAGTCCATGATGTTTGGTCTTTAAGGCCACTTACTCCAGAGTTAACGAGGGGGAGTGTTCCAGTGAAGAGTCGGCCCTCCCTACTGGTTCTATTCGCACAATCCTCCTCTCCTGGCTCCTTTTCTCTTCTTCTTCTTCTTCTTCCTCTTCCTGGAAAAAAGACAGTAAAAATAAATCATCAACAACAGTTTTCTACACAACTGCAAAGCGTAAACTCCCTGTGTGGTAAACTCCTTGTGTGATCATTTCTATTAGGCTTCCACGTCTCCTCAGGCTTTTAATTGAATTACCATCAAACTTTTGCTGTGAACAGGTGGAGCCCTGACAACGCTGAAGTGACCTCTCAGCCATCCAAAAGCATCTCTAAAGTGAGTGGCAAAGTGATCGATTGGTCCAGAGGAATCAATCAGGTGTGGTGGTGGTGTGCTGATGCGGAAAGTAGTCACCCCTGCTGTCTTTTGTTTCTCACTGCTTATTTTATTTAGCAGTCCTCCTTCAGGGCCATTAGGCGGCAAAGCCAAGAGGACTTAACCATGCTCTCATCCAGACAAAACAGCTTCATGCTCTCCTTAATGGGGGATAAAATCTTTATCAGAGAGCTCTTTATGGAGATGGTAGAGAGTGATGACATGCTGTGTGGAGAGGAGGAGGGAGACTTCTTTGACGAGACAAGCTTCAATATTAGCTCCTCGTCCTCTGTAAAAGCTTCATTACGGGAACAAGGCAGGTTCTTAACCTGACGAGAAGTTTCTTTAAATGGATCAGTTCTGAGAATGCTGTGTGTTTTTGTGGTTTTACAGTATGCTATTTCATTGGGAGGGTCTGCTGAAATGCTTTGTTAGACGATGCTATTTTCCACTCTCACCTCTAACCTTTCCCTTTTTCACACTTTCCTAAAATGTCAAGCATATCTAAATAGTGTTTTTTATGGAAATGGATTCAACCTATTCAGGCGCTGGCATATCTTTGATGACACAAAGTGATGGCGCAGTGAGACTCTGTTTATTTATTATAGGTGGGGGCAGGAGTGGGCATTTAAATTTAATCAGCAGTCTACCATAAAGGATCGATTTATCCAACCTGTTCTTTTACTCCTAACTGTCCAGAATAAAAACGAGTCAGTCTAACCGTCACCATGCCTTTAATTATGTGTCAGCTGAGGTCTCACTTGCCATGTGGGGCCCATTTTTCACAAAACCTTTTCTGAAATCCCCCCAAGGTTGGCTTTTTGTATTTATATATGCTGTTTAGCAGGGATCTGGTCATCTGTTGGGATCTCTAAATGAAGACAGGAGGGAGCTGTGCGAGGAAGCAGGTACAGTAAACACACAGATATATACTATACATAAATGTGTGCAGAGACTAAAAAAGGCAATGAAGTGGATAAAGTTCAAATTTGAACTCATTTGTATGGCAGACATGGTGAGAAGGTGTTAAGACTATACTGAAGTGAAAGAAAACGAGAAAAAAGTTGCAAGAATGTATGCAGAGGAGAGAGAAGATAAAGTCAAAAGCAGGTTGAAATAAGAGCACCGGAAAAAATAAATAAATAAAATGATAATGGACGGGGGAAAATTGCATAGTGTTATCTTTAAATCAGCCTCACAGATTGCTTTGCAAACAGGATGACATTTTCACTTGTCTGAGAACTTTCCTTAAGTGCTCTTTCCTTGTTACAAGTGCAGTGATCTGCCGCACGTCCTCTTATTCATTTCTCTGCCAAGGACATCTGTTGAAAAGTTAAAAACTACTTCAAATGTGAGAATGTAATATCACAGCTGAGGTAGAATATTTTATCTTTCATTTAGAGCCAGCATACGCTAAATAGAGAACAAATGACTGGCACTTGACATTCCATAAGCAACATAATTAAAAAGCAGCAGCAATTCTCAATGATTTATATAAACCTGCAAGTTAGCTTATATGCTTGTATATAGCACAGCTCAAAAGTGACTAAACTAATGTTCTTTACCCATTCACTGACTGCTCGCAAAGGCAGAATTTATATATATCCATTGAAAATATACTGAGGTCTGCTTAACTGATTCACAGTGCACTGTGAAAGTGGCTACTGTGGTTAGGGAACTATGACACCTCATTCTCTTTGTTAAGGCATTAAAAAAACAATACACAAAACACAGAAATGTCTTCTATTATGCATAAAATCACATGTTTGCTGTAGAGGCACATAACAACACAATTGGAGGTTCTGTGCTTCCCGATGACCAGAGCTAGTGGTAAAAGCCACTCCTTCACAATGGCACCATAACAAACGGTGTGCCCTTGTGACAAAGCTGAGCCCCAAGTGACAGCAGAGGACAGGCACAGGCTAAATATACATCCACTTCTGTCTGACCCCCTCGTTCTCTCTTCTATCTTTTCTTTCATCATTTTGAATCTTTCTTTCCAGTGCTCTAAAAACCCTTCATCTCCTCCTCTCCTGAGAGCTTTTAGTACCCTGTTGATCCCCTAGTAACCATTGGAGCGGGGAAGCAACAAGGCTTTTTAACTCGCAATTTATCCCCATCCCTCTTTCTAATGTGTGTGTCTGTCAAAGCTCCCTCCCTTCTTTAACCTTTTCTGTGCCTTTCTCAAAGCCTGTAACCAAAAATCCACTGGCCTTTTTTGACAGAGAAGGGCGAATAAAACTATTATTATTAAAGCCCACTGCTGAGAGGTTGGGACAAAGGGTGTGTTGAGGAGCTGTCAGCCGCCATCAACAGTGTCCTGACTGTAGGATGTGTGTCATGCCATTAGCCATGGGCTAGTACAACATGCAGCTGTTCTAGGACGGAAAAGGGACCCCCTCCTGAGCCCTCGTTAGGTATCAAGAGCTTAACAAGGACGAGGTGAAAGGTCAAGGTGAGTGGAGTGTTTTTAGTCACTGTCCACCTCTCCTTAAAGGGCCTGTGTGACAGCTTTGTGTGTGGAGCAGGCTTCCTCATAATACACCTATACATAATTTTCTGTGCCGAACAAACAGGATGTAAAAGCAGAAAGATTTAATAGTTGTTGAAATATTTAAAAAGACTCTACATCCTCAGAAACATTATAAGCAGAGTAACACACATCCTACAAGCCAAAGATAGTGCGTGTTAAAAGAGGTATAGTGCAGACTTAAAAGCAGCAGGGCAGGCGGCTTTCTTTCTCTGTAAAAAAGGTTAAGGAGTCATAATTGTACCCTCATTACCTGGAGTTAATGCAGTTTGACTAAACACTGTACAAGCAAAAAGGCTGAATAGACTTCAGAGCACCTCTGTGTTTCACAATGACATTGACATACCAAGACAAGCTCCTGATAATAACTCTAATAGTCCCATTAAAGTCCCTTTGACCTCACTCAGCAATTACCAATGTTTTTTTTTTTCATTTTAACCAGAGCCAGAATATCACTGTTTTAAATCAGCAGTTACAAGTGGCTTTATGGGCTTGGGAAGTGGATTTTTAATCTCAATTTGAAAACCAGATGATCTCAACTCAACAGCCTCCCCCAGCCGCTGATGGATGACATGTCCTGCAGAGTACATAAAGGAGGACATGGTCATAGCTGTCACATATGTGGATATTCATGTTACAGAAGGCCCGTTATTGCCCATATCCACCCCCTCAGAGCAAGCTATGATTAGAGCCAAATTAGAAGCCAAAATGGAACTTGATTAGATTGCACAGGACTCTTGTACTCACTGACCTCGCTCTGCCCCTCGACCATCCTTAAACCTACCTTTTCCCCCAGCTCATCTGACTCCAACGCCATTACAACAACCAATATATCACAATGACAAAGATTATGAGACACTTATTTACATTTATGTTGGGGATAGAGAGGGATTTTAAAAGGCACAGCCAAGAGATAAACCAGTTAGTGGATGATGAGCGAGTCATAATGACCCCCTCAATCCTAGCCACAAGTCTCCTAAATGGCACTTATTGGTTGTCAGCAGAAAAGGAAATCCAGTTTCTGTGTACTTTCTTATCTTCTTCATATTGTTATGATGTTAAGGGCCCTGATGATATAAGCTAATGGTTATTTCAATGCCCAATTAAAGATGCACTGTGTTGATTTATGAAGAGTTGTCCTGTACTGGTCCTCCCTTAAGTGAATGTTTCATCTATTTGGCAAAATAATCTGCCTTTGGAGTAGAGATGGCAGAGCTGGATGCAAATCAAAGCAGTCTGGTGGTAGACTGTGTGCCATCCAGTACGTTGCATTTAGGGAGGTAGTCAGAAAATGTTGTGTGTTTGTGTGCCAAGGGGAGTCGCTGAGGTGGTGCCTGTCCTCTGATGAGGACATGTGTTGTCTTTTATATTTCATATGCTGTACCATGGGCTTCAGCCCCGCTCAAAAGAGGGCACTGACATTTCAGATTAGATGTTCTATTCTTTTTGATAAAGAGGGAGGGAAGTCAAAAGCATGCTGTTTTGTTAAGAAAGAAGAGTGGGGTTGGAAGTATACAACCTGTGTTTTTTTTAGCCAGGGCAGCCATATTAAAATTTTTTTCCTTTACAGCCATTTCTACTCTGTTCTCCATTTAACTATGGAATGCTTTGTTTCTCTGATTGATTATATGCCCAGAGGCAGTTTATTCTGTGTCTGTTAGTACTACTCCTGGAAATTCAACTCAAATAACAAAGACTAGGCTAATTCTTTGTACTGAAGAAGAAAAAGAATTAGGATGGGGCAAGCTAGAGTTCTACCGAATTGTCTAACAGGAAAAAAACACTGTACTGCCTTCAAAGTACAGCATATACCAGGGGTCATCAACTAAATTTGCTTGAGGGCCAGCTTGTTTCTTCACAGATGCTGCAGGGGACCAGACTTTCAAATTAATATAATATACATACCATTTTGTTATTATCTAATTGGATTTCTTCACAATTAAATATCTTATTTTTCTTTTTTAACTAAAAACGTTGATAGATTATTTGAAAAACATATAAAACAACAGCTTGTGGAATGTGAAAAGATAAAACAAAGAAAGAAATTAACAAAGTGAAATCATAATGACAACAGTAAACTACCCACTACCCCAAACTACCCTGATAAAAAGTTTACATACCCCAGTTCTTTATACAGTGCATTGCCATTTTTAGCATCATAAAATGTGGCACTAAAGGATTTTTTGAAAGGAAAACATGTTTGTGCTCTATTCCTACTGGCTTCGGCATATCCTACACGCTCTTTTCATTGCCCGATGTCCATTTACAAATTCATTGTTAGTTAACGTTCCTTGTATTCGCAGATTCACTTTGCAAAAACCGTTACTGTTAGCGGTTTGTTGTTTCTTCATATCTTCCACGCTTTGGTTGCAATATTGACTAAAACAAAGCTCGTGGAAGGCGGATACTAGTCGGTGCTTCATCTAATCACTTAACAAGTTTTCGCAGAAGGTTCCTTCCTTTTCCAAATGCTCTCAACGGGAGCCTTCCCAGATGGTTCTGTTAACCAGACTATGTCATGTGATCAGTTCTATCTGGTGGAGTCAGGTTAGCTAAATGGCCCCTGAGACTTGAATTTGACTAAAAACTAGAGACTTACAAAGTAACAGTGAACATCCCTGTACTTCTGAGAGAGTGGAAAAAGTGAAAGGTAGAGCAGCATATAAATGCATTACCCTTAGCAATATTTGTTCCATTAAGATTTATTTGACACATTTAGCACTTAGCATTAACATTATTTGTTGCATTTACTTGAAAAAATAGTTTTGCTTCAAGTCTGTCTTGTAATAAACAGATGTGATGTAGATATTTCTGAAGTGTTTGTGTGAAAGAGTTTGTTATAGTGTTGCTATAACTTCATGTCCCAAATGTGATTGTATTTGTTTGCCCACCCATCAGATATCACCACCTCATGTTTCAACTGTACCTATGTTTAACCCGGGTCCCCAGTTGATGATCCCTGGCATATACAGTATAATACACATACACATCAAAATACTCTAAATAGATGATATAAAACGAAATCTGTACTAACCCCTATATGTCTGCTCACACAATAATAATATACAGTATTGTTCTTTATTGATATACATCCTATTTTTATTGATACTATGCTGTTTAGAACACATAGTGTGGAATTAGAACAATGGTGGTCCTCTAATAGGTCTCACAATGCAGTCATGTTGCTCACTTTTACCTTGTCAACTTGTTGTTATGTCCCACAGAATACGTACACATGCTTTTGGCTATTTCCTAAGAGCCACTGCAACCTTGAGGGTTTTATGCAACATAATGTGATGTATGACCCACACCTTTTCACTTTAATCAACAAATCTCCCATCTGTCCATCTGTCTCTTCCTTTTGTTTGAAAATAACGAGACTGGTGGCTCATAAAAACTGTTCTTCTTAGACTGATTTACAGTAGACCAACTCCGAGCCAGACAGGTTCTTAATGCTGTTAAGCAAATTAGATCAGAGATGTGAGGCTGCATTTGTCCACATCAGGACAGTGAGCTGGGGGGGTCGAGACAGACGGCACTGCAGTGACATTTGGAGAAACAAAAGCCTGGCTCTCTCTCTACCTGTCCTCCTCAGCTCCAATGTGTGTGTCCCGCTCTGTCCGGGTCGTCCTGTGTGTGGAATCCATCATCTGCCAGTGCCTGTTTCATATCAGCCACCACTGATCTATCACTGACACAGCTGCCTTTGCCTTTGCCCACTGTATCGTTAAATTGCACTTTAATTAAATTAGGCCTGCTAATTATGAAGACTTAAATCAATCACTGGGTCAATAACAAAAGCCCAAAGCGGACGGAGAGGGCCCGGACTTTTTCCAGAGCTCATCAATAACTGCAGCTACAGTAGCAAACTCCCAGCCCGGAGGTTCAAACGGGTAGAAATCGCCGAGAATTGAGTTATCGTCAGCGGCTTTTGTCCAGAGCACTCCTTTACTCTTTACAAGCTTAGTGAATAATGCTTTCTGAATAGTGTTTCAAAGACTAACGGCACACAGCGCTTTGCATTAGAATAGAACTTCAAAGGGGCGCTTAAAGTCGATTTGAAAGTGTTTGCTGCATATATATATATATATATATATATATATATATATATATAGTTCAAAAGGATATTATGACTTTTGAGACACCTGCTTTAGGTTAGGAGGGGTGATAATCCTGGGGGTTGAGTGCGCAGTCCCGCCGAGCAGACGGTCCCAGCTGAATCCTGCCTCTTTAGCCATGCATTAAAAGGAGCTCTGCGGTGCATTTCACAGATTAATCATCATTTTGAGCTTATTAAGTGGGAGGACAGTCTGCTTTCCACTGCTCACAACGTTTAATCCATCTTTCAAACTGTGAAGGTCAGTGAGCGAATGTTAACCCGGTTGAAATAATAGCGACTGGTTGAATTTCAATGAGTGCCCATGGATCAAATCTGGATTCTAATTAAATACAACTTGGATTTTTGCATCTATTTTTTGGTAGCTAGATCTTAAGCAAAATATAATTTTTAGTTTTGTAACATGGCTGCCAGTAAGGGACATTTTCTGCTCTGCAAAAGCTTTATCCGCGGCAGTGCTGCCAACGAAAGGCAGAAATCTCATTTCATCTTCTATGGGATGTTTTAACACACTATGACCACAACCCTAAATGCATTGAACAAGGAAGAACGAAGCACTGAAGTAGAGGCACTGAATGAGATCAATGTTAAACTATGAATAATTAAATGGGGACTAAATCTCTGGTACACATTGCGTAGAGTCATAACGGACTATTCCGGATGAGCCATTGTTTGCTGCCTTGTTTGAGCAGGTGGGGGATAAAGGGGGGCGGGGCCTCCGGGTAGCGCCATGGGACAGAGCAGCGTAGTGGGGGCTCTTTCCATTTGCTTTTAATTGGAATCTGAAATTCTTGGATAAGGGCAAGACAGAAAGCCATTTGGCCCGAGTCTTTGCTCTCTGTCGGGGCTAAATGAAGAGGGGCCGTGTGGAGACGAGAAGCCTGTGGAGGGGCAGTAATGAAAAGAGGTCCCCAAAGGCCTGGTTAGAGCCAGCAAAATCAGAAAGGACAGTGGGGTGTTTAGTTTGAAAAGATGAGGCGGGATGAGAATTAATAAGATTCTTTGCTTTTATAGTTTGTAAAATAATGCCCAAAAAATATGAATTCATTCATGCCAGGATTACTACATATCAAGATGTCTGTCCATATTTTGACTAAATTGCATGGCTGCATCAGTGGGGGTTTTGTCTTCTATCTTGACAAAACAAACCAAAAAAAGAAAAACCTGATGCAAGACCCAGCGCTCCACCGTGGCTAAATGGGAAAGCCTGTCAGCGTGGTTCTGGTGGTAATCATGGCCGCACTCGGGAATTTCAGACCATGTTGTGATGGAGCTCTACGGGGGAGTCATAGTCCGTACAACAGCTCCCGTGTCACATATATCGAGAGGAGAATGGAAAAGTGCTCTGCGGGGAAAATGTGTACCATTACCGTGACGCTGTTAATGCTATCTTTGATATTCCAGATTCACTGTGGGCATCCGGCCTTCACGAGCTGAGGCAAGGATTATGCAAGGGGCTTTGAATGTTTTGGCCCGTATTTGCAAATTCATGGCATATTTTCAATCTAATGAATTTTAATGTTTTCCTAAAAGGCAACCAAAACAACTTTGGATATATAGAACTTTTCCCACAAAACTCAATTCATATGCTGGGATCTTACTGTAATGTGACTATGACATCTGTCTTCCTTACTGTCTTTAGTAGACTTTTTTATTCCTTGGCTCGGAAATAAAACCAACCATTTCTCCGTCGCTGCATCCAAATGTGACCTCTTTGTCCGCTTGACAATGCAAATGAAAAAGACCTCGTTGGTCTGAAATGGCAAAGTGGCCCGGTGTTTCTCGTTGGCCCTGTGATGTGGATGTTTACTGACCGTCGGGGTCTTATTACCTTCCTTCAGCAACGTAAAAGCATTGCCCCCCTAATGGGAGCCATAAAACAGTGAGAAAAAACAACTGTCACAAGAGACCTCATTGTGTCAGAGTGGAGTCATTTGGCACTTGGCAGAAGGTGGAAGTGTGGCATGTAAAAACAAAAGCAGTGTGGAAACGAGAGAAATGGTGAGAAATCAAATAGATGGGCTGGAATGACTCTTCATGGTGGGAAATTGGACACTGTCAATCAAAAAAATCCATTCAGAGGCTCTGAGTCAGAAATAAATAATGCTTAGGGTTTTTAGCCTTAGCTCTGGAGGGCCTTCATTTTACCCACCTCAGTAACGCTGCATTACTTTTGTGAAGATATAGTCTATAAAGATAAACTATGACTATTTTCAACAGTAGAATATTATTCCCCTCAGAGTCGGTGTATTATTTACAGTAGCTGGCTTTCACACACTCAAATATTAGCAAAGATTATATATGGTCATGTTCAGGATGAATTCAAACAGGGTCTCAGTTTATTTGGTACAATTAACTATAGATGAGCTGCTCTAGATCTTGACCACTGGGGTCGGTATGATAACCTGACCTGAGCCAGTCTGCTCCACAGAACAAAGTCTGCTCCACAGTACCATCTGGGAGAGCTTACATCAAAAGTGTTTGCTGGCTTTGATTAACCACAGTTTTATCCAACAAAGCAACAGACCTGTCAGTGCTAGCTGGTCATACGCAGATAATACTTTACCTAGAGCAGTACAAGGTAAGCAGTGTGATGCACTAGGCTTCTATCCTCTGGGTCTGTCTATCCTCTTTCTTTTTATTTCTTTGTTTTATATTGGTTTGCCTTTTTATTTAGTTCACCATTATTCTAAAGTTACAAGATGTTAGATGTCCCAGTGATGGCTGGACCATAGCTTAACTTGAACAGTTTTTCACTAAAGAAGTCAAAACGGATATGTAAAAAAGTCTGTCCTCTCAAACTTGTATAATGTAATGTATCCCACACTCCAGATTTGAATTTCTGTAATTTGAAAAATTTGTAACCTGTAATCTGTTTCACTATTGTTATTGACACAAGATTTTGAAAAATTGGAATGCTGCAGGTCCGTCTTTGGATCATTTAGACTAAATAGGACTTCCTATTGAAACTGACAAACATTTTATTAATTTTAATTTTTAATTTACTCAAAAGGTCCTATATGCTATATTGTTGGGCAGCCCCATTTTAGTTCAGTTAAATAGTTTGAACAAAAATATATGTGTGTATTTAGGGTTTTTTCTTAAAAAATACCATTCCTCTCACAACACAGTTAGCACTAGGGATGGGTATCGTTAAGGTTTTAACGGTACTACTACTCTTACCAATACTGCTTAACGGTCCGGTACTTTAACGGTTTGGTGAGATAAAATGTGCACAATAACATTATTAAGCAAAAATACATAGTACATTAATTTTTCCCCCTTTAGTACCGAAAGCAGAACCGATAGCGTCAGATCTTACTGATACTACGGTCTTTCTTAATTTAGCCCCGGGGCCAGTTTAATAGCAGGTTTCGGTACCCATCCCTAGTTAGCACCCCCTTTATACTACACAACAGGCTGCTGCCTGTGAGAAAAGTAAATTGATTTGCCTAAATAGTGAGATAAGTACAAATTGGTTCCATCTTTTAAAAACTGTGCTGAGAACATGCACCTTGCCCGAGCAGCTTTGTCCCCTACTGCCCACACCTGTACGGCTCCATGCAGGTGGCCTCCTTTTATTCCCTCAAGTCATTATTGTCTTCGGCTAAGGTGCCCCTCCACTCCCTGTGATTTGTGGGTAATGAGCTAGCACCCCCCAGCCCGTGTTCAATTATACTCATTGAGAAAGTGATTTCTCACTCCACGGAGCAAATCAGAGACGGCGAATGCATGAAGTTTAATCAAGAATCAACACGTTCACAGCCAGCAGTGCAGGGGACACTGTGGACATGTGGAGGTAGACAGCAAAAAACAATAAAAGAGGCAGGAGTGACAGGGGGCAAGAGGGATTTTCACCTGTCTCTGAAAAGATATTTGACTGCACCAACATCTTTGAAGTGTGAAAAAAAGAATACGTCAAGAAAAAGAAAAAAAAAATCATTAGTTGATGCACTGACAGCTTGCCGACGATCTGCTCTCAATGACGGGGTGAATCGGAGAGAGGAAGTGACATCTGAGCAGTAATTAACCAACGAGACAAAGGTGCAGAGGCGGAAGGAAAAGAAGGTTGACTGTAAACTTTGAAGACAGACAGAAAAACATAAACTGCAAATGACCTGACTAGAAGCAGAATGATGAAGGACAGACAAACAGGCATGTCTCAAAGTTACATGTGCTGCTTTGCAAATACTGATGTAAGAGTTTCATTTGGAGTTGAGACTGTTCTTCTGAAAAGACCAGCACCCTGAAATGTGACGCAGAAAGACAGCTCTGTTGTATTTTTTATTTCCCGATTTGGAGTGAAGCATTTTTAACCTTGTGCCCTCTCTGTCTCCTACCAGCATGTCTTTTCACAGCCTGTCCCTGGGTACTACATTTGTCTGCTGTGTTATGTGCCGGGGATTAAGTAGTGAAAGTTGTTCCGACTTGTTAAGCACTAATTTCTATCATTCTCAGTCTCCGTGTGATGTTGTGTGCATTTGAAGGTGAGAGGGGAGCTTTTCTGAATTCTAATACATGCACAAAGTGAGTGTAGCTTCTGGGCAACTAAAGGCTTTGAGATAGTCTAAATATTAATCATACACACAAACTATAGCGAGTCATCGTCATTTATCTCAAACTAGGATCTTAACTCAATAATTAGATGTTCATTTCATAATTGCTCTTTTACAGTCTTCTTTGCCTGCTGTGAAATGATTCATCTAAATGCCACTAACAGTCTGTGTGTGAGAGTTACCTGCTCGTGTCAGCCTCAGGCTCACTCATATTTAATAAAATTACAGATAAAAAATGTGTAAAGCAGTTTGTTCCTGTAGGCTGTATGAAGGTTTCTGCATTTGGAGCTGACGGCTGCAAAACATTGGACACAGACACAACTTTGAAACATTAGTCGAGTCATATTTGGTATAGCCTTCTATAGTGAATTAGATTTTCTTTCAAACATGAGCTTAGAGCCTTTATTTCTTTGCCTCAAGGATTCCAAATAGTGGAAACAGTTATTCTCCTCAATCAGGCAAAAACAAGATAAAAAGTGCACAATGGCCTCCGCTGTCTAAATGTTACAAAAGAACAGAAAATACAATGCTTATGAAATGGACAAATGCACTTTGCAAAACAACCGCCTTACTTCATGTGTGTGCTGTCAGTGAGTGGGTAGTACAGAGTGGTATGAAATATAGCTGTTCCTTTTTCTACAACCATTTACAGAATGCTACAACTAGAGACCATGACTCACTGGATGCGTAGGACTACGTTTTGTGTGAACATGTTCAGACTGCAAAATAATACCACATGAAGTAATGATTTTTCTTAAGAACGCTCACAGTGCCCTCAATAAAAACTACTAAAATGATTTCTACGTAATAAGACTAACATACCTTTTGCTACTTTCCTACATTAGGCCAAAATGAATGTTGCCAGCCATGTATAAATGTGTATCAGCTAGAGTAACACACACATGGCTGAGTGGCTGGCAAAAATATATAAACACTGTAAATTCTTGCTTCTTTGAGGGTCAACATTTGATATGTAACAGTGCACTAATCAGACCGTCTTGCCAATCAATGATGTGGTCAGTACATTGACCAGATCTGAACGTAAGAAAGTCCTCTCATTGACATCAGGTGTCACAGAGCCTGTGGCCAATGTGCAGTTTCAAGAGCAATTAAGAGCAAGGTCCTGGATGAGTGCAAGGTCCCAGCAGCAGAAAAAGAGCACCATTTGGGAGCGATTGAACAGCTCTGGAATGTGTTCCTGTTTTCTGTGCACAGACCTGCTCTTCATCAGGAACAATTCTGCAGACAAACACGTACAAGCAAACTATACCATGAGGGCAGAGGATGGTCTTGAAGTTGATGTTTATTAGTTCCATTTTCAGTGAGACAGGTTCAGAAATTAAAAAAATATGAAGGGAGCTGACCGGAACCTTCATATTTTTCTTTACAGTTCTCCATGCTCAGCTGCTCAAACATTGCCTGGAGCTGGCCTTGGGGCCTGCACACTGTGTGGGCTACATGGGAGTACACACTAAGTCAACCTTACTAACACTAGCTTAGAAAATTAAATAGTAAAATCTTCCTACAATCGCCTAGCAAAAAGGCTTTAGAAAGAGTCAATGTTTTTTTTTTCATTTGAACCTAAATTTAAAGATCTTTGTTTGGAGAAGTGATGCAAAGCAAGTCTGTTTGACTATGGCTTTTCACTGAATGGAAGAATTGCCAGAAGTTATGTTTCATAGAGGGATCATCAAAATGTTTGTTAAATCAGGGAAGTGAGGATTTATTACTTTCTACTTTTCGCAAGAACTTGAACCCAAATATTTTTTAAATCTTTTTTCATTTATAGAGGGACTATACATGATCAATATGTGTAAATATGTGAAATTATAGCCAATATGGCTAATTTCCATCTTCAGTCACTGGGCAGGTTGATGTTAAATACAAGAAAGGAAAAAACACATTTGCATATAAACACCAAGTACATTCAAGCACATACAGCATACAATACATAACATACAGTACAAAAATATATTAAGATATTAACTTGGGCGTTTACTCAACTGTTATATCTTTTCAACCCCAGAGGTCCAGTGTTGTCTATCTATTTTCAAAGCTAAACTATTTAAAGAAAAGATAGAAAGGATGCTATTATAGAAATAATAGTTGAATGGCCTCTGTATGGATACAATTGACAGTCAGTGTCAGTTTTTAAAATGGCCTCTGGTCTCTCATCACTTTTCTTTAGAGGCACTTGCTGAGCCTAAATGTGAGTGTGATCCTGTGCGGGAAGGCCCATTAGCATTCATCATTTGGATAATAGGCCTGTGTTATTGTCAGCTGTTTATATTACGAAACCGCTGGTGAACCTTGGAGTATATGGGCTGATGGAGTGGACCTTTGGCTTGGTGTCTGTCTGGCTGTGCATGTGTGGAAGGGTGCTGAGGGATTTAGAGGCTGGATTGTGAAGCTTTTTTTCTGGCTATCTGACACACATGTGAATTTATCATCTGGATGGCTAAATAAAAGACCAGGCGCATTAAAGCATGGCTGATAGTTGCCAAGGTGAAAGATTTTCCTAAGGTAAATGTTGTTGCTAAGTTGTTCCGCACAAAAAGCAGCTGTGACTGTTAAGTGGAGCTCTACACTCAACTCAATTACTCCCTCACATTCAAAATTGTGTTTTTTTTTTATTCTTTACTGTCTACTGTTTATCTGTCATACAAGAAACTAGGGCTGTAGCAAATATCAAATTTTAAATTTCAATAAGTGATAAAATTTATGTCAATCTTGAAGATAAAGCTTGGTGATTTTTTTTAATTCGATATAGACACTGATCAGCGAGGCACAGGTTTCAGGTTAGCACCCACTATAATGAAGTGTGAGCACCTGTAGTCCTTATTCTCTGTGATCGAGTGAGGAGTTACAAGTAAACACAATCACTTTTCAGATTCTGCTCAGATTACACACATTTGCATGTTGGATTGGACTACAGTGAGAGGGGGAACTGTAAAACAAAGCGGTCACTCACTGAAGCACGCCACACATACCTAAACAAGTTTTGCAGAAGCGAAATAAAGATTATGTTTATGCCAACCTAACACTTTCTATAACCATTTCACAATAAAAGCCAGCTCATTTTATAGCGGCAGTAAGTACTTTGTCTGTGCTGCTCAGGGTTAGAGCAGCATAGATGAGTTGAACTCACTAAAAATACTGCCTCACTGCAGCAGCAGCTGATCCACAGCAGAGCAGTGGGTCAGAGATAAGCTTTACTGAACAAAAGTGGCAATCATACAATACACTTATTTTGAGGGTTTGTACAACAATTGAGACGTAAAGACTAGGGCTGGGACTCACTTAAAAAAATTAATTTGTAATTTTTTATTTGTAATTAATTTGTGATTCGCTTTGTAATTAATTAATTGAATTAATCGCATTTTAATTGCATATAAATATTTGACCTGAGAACAGTGAGAAGTAATTTTTCACATGGATTTTTAGTATACCATTGAATAATGACTGAATACATAAACTTAATCAACAAAATATTGTTTATTTATTTCAGTCCAGCAGACCTGTGCAATGTTTGCCATTAAGTGTAGCAGTGTAGTTACCCTGGTCCTTGTAACTTTACTCGGAGTCGGGCTAACATCCACGCTAACTCCTATGTGTTTTGCAATGAGGTGATATTTGAAGCTCGCTGCGGTGATACGCAAATTCCTTAGCATAGCTTGCACACAACCATGCTCTTGTCGACGCTTCCATCCTTTTGTTTTTTTAAAACAAAATTTCCCATCCACGGGGCCAAGCAAAGCGGTCTCGTCAGCTTCTTTGTCATGTTGACTGTGGTCGGAAGTCAAGAACGCTAGTTGGTGCTCCAGTATAATCAATCCATTCATTGAAAAACGTTCCGCGGTGCAAAAATTATTTTTGTGTTTGCGTTTAACGTCCCGTAATTAATTAATCTTAATTAACGCATTAAAGTCCCGGCCCTAGTAAAGACATTTATTGTTCTTGTTGTTCAGTAGTTCTTAACGGCTTGAGTAACTCTCCTATCTGATATTACGCTGCCGTCCCTGTCTCAGACTCCATTTCCCCCAAAAGCAGCCTATGGACCTCTCCTGCTTCTCTTTGATAAAAAAATAAAACCAGACCAATTTTGAATCTACAAAGAAACCATTACAAGGAGAAAACAGGATGCCATCATGTGGCCAACATGTAATCAACATTCAAAAATGGCTCCTACACACAGGGCCTAAATTATAATTTCATCATATAAAATTAAATGAAAAGGACAACGAGCATGCATCTACATTGTGTAATCACATTATTCACTTATTCACTACAGATGCTCCAAACCACACTTTCTACACAACATGGACCCCTTTGGTATTCTAAGTTGAAAAGTCAGAGCGCTACTGGCTTTACATTGGTAATTCTTGGTCAGGGTGGGAGGACCTGCTTATCAATGGATGAGGACAGCGTTTCATTTTACATTTACATTTATTCATTTAGCTGACACTTTTATCCAAAGCGACTTACATTGTTCTAATGTAATTACCAGTGTTACAGCCACTGGAGGCAAGGTGGGTTAAGTGTCTTGCCCAAGAACACAACGACAGTATGAACTGTGGGGAGAGCGGGAATCGAACATCATAATAGCCTGGCATGTCAGCTATTCATGCAAAAGATGTAAGGGTGGGGAAAAAATACACAAAGGCATACATTTAAAATGTGTGCATCAAAGAAGTATAGTTTGATCTTTTCAGTACAATAATGTTCAATAATCACCTGCTAATGGGTAACATTTGGATGAAACCCCTGAGTTCGAGGAGGCTCATTATTATCTGAAAAAAGTTTAAACACTGATTGCAATTCCTTTTAATTAACTGACGCTGTGTATTTTTATCTTCCAGTGCTTTGCTGCTGTGTTTCTCAGCAATTAAACAGTAAAACAAATATCAAACCACATCGTGTTTTGGGGGAAGAGCAGAGAAAGAACGGGATATTGTGAGAACTAGATTGCATCACCTCTAATGAGAGGATTTGTGTTTTCAGAATCAACCGATCAAACGTGGTAGCAAGGATTAGTCACCCCTGTTGATGCTTAAGCTCACACTGTGCCAGTCCTGCTGTGTTTACCCATTACACCTACTCTAAACTCATAATCTTGTTTTGCATATTAAACTGTTACCTTCACCTTCAACTATATAAAAACACAAAGTCTACAAAAAGCAACTTTTCCACTAGAAATCCCTTTGGATTGAATGCAAACATTTATATAAATTGGGGCAGGCTTTATTCAATGATTTCTCTAAATAGTTGCATGTCCATCCATATGTGTCCAGATTGGTACTGGCCATTAGAAATCAAACATCACAAAGACCTGACTAATTCTTTGTTTAGAAAAGAAAATTGGATGTTTGCAGACAAAGAACAAAACGGAGCAGTGATATATCCTTATTGCTGGCAAAGCACACACATTCAACTTGGCAGAGTACAACCTGGAAAGATGTTTACATGTGAGCCAGTTATTTGCCAGCTTAATTCATCCAATGTCTAGCACCTCATCTTTGCTCTTTTCTCAATCTGACTTGACTACATCTATTAAACAACTCCTACGAGGGTCACGGCAGAAACTCAGCTATAGTGGGCAATTGAAAGTGACTGATAGAGCAACTGAAAGAAGTCCTCTTCGCTCTGAGATCAGTGTGACCAACACCCACCCAGGTCAGTTTAGTCCTCCCTGCAGAGAGCCGCTGTCACTTTCGATAACTTTTAAAGAGAACATTTTTACTCTTCTCCGACAGGCTGAGGTGGCAGACAATCTCAAAGTGTCGACGGATCCAGGAGGTGTGAAGCGAAGAGACGAGCCAGTGTGTGCTGTTACCTTATGAAAAAGTACTGCTCATACAATGTAAGCAGGTAGTCTGATGTCAGTCACTACTTTAGTTTAAGAGGAGCTCAGCAGTGAGCAATGAGCAATGAGTGTGACTGCTGTGTTCCCTATCAAAAGCTACACTCGATGCTGCGTAGCATTACGCAAGCATTATGGGGAACATTCTTTGTGTGACCGGTTGTGAAGCAAGTGTGTCAAACACGCCAAGAATTGGCTTATATAACCTCTGTCGGTGACGCAGCTCATCAGCGGCAGCTGTCTGATTGAGCGCACCTGAACAGAGTGTATAAGAACGCATGACGCGGAAGCGTCTTCAGGTTTCTTTGTCTTCAGACCACTTTTGTGTGAAGTGTGGGCAACCTACTCGCTGCAATAAAGTAAGACTGTTCTTATATATATTTTAGAGCGCATAAAAACTATGGCTGAGCTCAGGAGGAATGTGCTCCTCCGTGCCAGAGGCTCATTTCTGATGATGATCACCATGAGTTTTGTTTTGTGCATGGGGGTCGCAAGTCGATCTGGGTGTGGTGTGGGGATCAGAGAGTCCTGTGTCCATCGCGCTCTCTCCAGATGAGGCGGACATCGGCTCTGTGCTCGGGCGCCCTGCCGCCCGGAGCGCTGAATATTGAGTGGCTGCTTTGTTGTTGGCACCCTTAGAAGCCTGCTGTTTTTCTCTGCCGCCGTTTCGGGGAGCAGTAGCCTCCAAGCGCAATGTTAAGTGTCCGGCTGTCTCCTGCCTTGGTTCAGGACGGCGGGTGTCTTACATCCCCGCCCGCAAAACGACGTGCCAAAACTAGTGCCCCTTTCGGAGAAACTAGCAGCATGGATGCTACTGCTGAATATCTCCCAGTGGGTAATGAGGACAGTGGCCAGAGGCTAAAGAATTCAGTTTGCCTATCGCCGTCTGTGTTTCAACGCTGTGGTCTCCACTTCGGTGAAACCAGGACGAGCGCATGTATTGAGAAGAAAGAAAGCAGGAACTGCAGGTTCTGCTGGACGAAGGGGCTATAGAACGTGTTCCCCCACCAGACAGACAATCCGGGTTTTACAGCCGGTATTTTCTAGTTAAAAAAAAAACGGGGGCTGCGCCCGATTTTAGACCTTTGCGGGTCAAATCGCTACCTCAAAGCATTAAAATTCAAAATGCTCACAATAAAAAATTATTGTGTCCCAGATCCGAATAGGCGACTGGTATGTCACCATCGTAATATTCACATAGAAATCCTGCCACATCACAGAAAGTCCCTGAGGTTCGCTTGCGGGGGCAAGGGTACCAGTATCGAGTTCTTTTGTTCGGTCTGGCCTTGTCACCCCGTACATATGCAAAATGCATGGATGCAACCTTGGCTCCTTTGCGACTTCAGGGCATCCGCATTTTGAATTACATAGATGACTGGCTTATATTAGCTCAGTCTCAGGAGCTAGGACTTCGACATTGGGATGTCGTCCTAGCTCGTCTCAAATCTCTAGAGTTGAGGCTCAGCGCCAAGTAGAGTGTTCTCTACTTGGCGCAACATATCTAGGGGTTGTTTGGGACTCAACTGAGATGCAGGCACATCTGTCTCCTGCACGTGTCGGGTCCATTCTAACTACCCTGAAGGTTATCAGGCTAGGCCAAGAAGTTACTGTGCACTTCTTCAAAAAGAATATTGTGTCATCTGCATCTACAGTGATACCTTTGGGCCTTCTGCACATGAGACCGTCTCAGCTGTGGGTCAGAGCCAGGGGGTTTCATCCAAGGACAAGGTCCTGTCCCTCAGGGCGATTCATTTCCATGGGCTCACGAAAGGGGGAGCAGATTTATTGTCCAGACAGGCTGCGATACACAGGGACTGGAAACTCCACCCTGAGCTAGTTCCCAAACCTGAGAAAGACGAAGCAGAGGTGGACCTCTGTGCTTCAAAACAGACAGCACAATGTCCCCTCTACTTCTCTCTGACCTCTCCAGCTCCCCTGGGTCTGGACGCGATGGCTCGTACGTGGCCCAGACTGCGCCGTGATGCTTTTCCCCTGGTGACTCGGCTCCCGGGAGTCCTGGCGAAGGTCCGTCAACACGGGTCGCGCCTCTTACTAGTAGCGACCCATTGGCCGACCAGAGTATGGTTCTTAGACCTAATATCTCTCCTCGACGGCTCGCCATGGGCGATTCAGACCAGGAGGGATCTCCTTTCTCAGGCACAGGGGACAGTGTTTCATCCTCGGCCCGAGCTCTGGAACCTTCATGTTTGGCCCCTGAGGGGGACCAATTAAGAGACTTTGGGCTGCCAGCCCCTGTTGGAGAGACTATTTGGAGTGCTAGATCTCCCTCTACTAGGAGAGCCTATGCATGCAAATGGCGTGTCTTGAAGCCTGGTGTGCTACACACCATGCAGACCCAGTTCACTGCCAGATTGTTTCAGTGTTGAAGTGTCTGCAGGACAAACTCTCCTCGGGCACTAATCCTAGCACACTCAGGGTCTTTGTGGCCACCATTTTGGCTTGCCACGTCCTGATTGACCAGGTCTCGATAGGGAGACACCTTCTAGCTGCCCGCTACATTCGAGGGGCCAAGCGGTTGAGGCCGCCCACTAGAGCTACAGTTCCTTTCTGGGACCTAGCTATAGTGCCTGAAGGCTTAGTAAGCCTTCTGAACCACTAGAGTCACAGTCTGTCAGGCTTATGACTCTAAAGATTGTTTTTCTGGCAGCCTTTACCTCTCTTAAGAGGATTTGGGGATTTGCAGGCTCTGTCAGTTTGCCATCCTGCCTAGACTTTGCCATTTTGCACCCTCACCCTAATTATCTTCCAAAGGTTCCATTCTCAACCTTAAATCCGGTCATTCTTGAAGCCTTCTGTTCTCCGCCATTTACAACACCGAAGCAGGAGAGACTTGACTTACTGTGTCCAATACGTACCCTCCAGACCTATGTCCACCGCATTAGCCAGTGGCGTAAGTTTGAACAGCTGTTTGTATGCTACTGGGGCTGCAGGACTGAGGGCTGCAGCCACTAGACAGACTATATCACGTTGGGTGAGGAATACCATTGTCCTGGCCTATGAGGCGCGGTCAAATTTCGCCCATAGGTGTGAGGGCTCATTCTACTAGGGGGGTTGCAGCTTCAACAGCTCTAGCAAAAGTTGCCCCTCTGCAGCAAGTTTATGATGCGACAGGCTGGTCCTTCCCACACACATTCATCAGTTTTTATAGTTTGGATGTTCATGCTACTCCGGGCTCGCATGTTCTTGAGTCATCATCCCAAAATCGTGTTTGAGACCTCTTTTGTGTTTGTGCACACTTCACAACCCGAGGGGTCCAGACACATACAGTGCGGCGGCGTTGGTATTCTCGTTCCCCATAGCGTAATGCTACGCAGCATCGAGTGTAGATTTTGATAGGGAACGTCTCGGGTTACTTGACTGTAACCCTGTTCCCTTAAAAAGCAGGAACGAGATGCTGCGCTGCAATGCCACACTGGGCGTGTCCGGATGTTCTTCAGACAAAGTTGACCTGAAGACGCTTCCGCGTCATGCGTTCTTATACCCTCTGTGCAGGTGCGCTCAATCACACAGCATATAAGCCAATTCTTGGCGTGTTTGACACACTTGCTTAACAAACTGTCACACAAAGAATGTTCCCCATAGCATAATGCTACGCAGCATCTCGTTCCCGCTTTTTAAGGGAACAGGGTTACAGTCAAGTAACTCGAGACGTTCCATGTCACCTCTGTGCTTATGCTCGCTGGTTAAACCATAACACCGTAGGATGCATTGTGACACAGGAACACATGGTGTGAAACTTCACACGGACAGCAATGTCATGCAGGACTTGGCATAAACACATGGACCAGTCATCCTGCACAAAACGTTCTGCACAGAGCTTTGGGTTTGTAATAAACTACTTTAGAGGGCTAACTGTCAAGCTGGAATATGTATTTTTTAAGAACTACAACTACCAGAGTACAGTATATTGAAACTGTAGTAAGGCATGTCTTTACATAATCAGGTTGACAGTACCTGTTCTGGTTGGTAAAACAAGCGGTCCATCATGGGGTGGTTGGCGCTCAGTGAGGATCGAGTCATCTCTCTCTGGAAGTGAGTGGACCAGCCACTAGCGTCCCGAGGAAGACTGCGGTAGGCATGAGCTCCTCGACCCTGATGGCAAATATAAAGAATAATATGGCATAATACACTAACTCAGGGACAGATCATTTACTATTTTTTACTTCATCCTATCAGCCATTCTAACTCATTTAGAGTCTCAAGTAATTGAATGCTGATATTTGAAAGTGAAAGTCTGTTAGTTTGTCACACACAATAGTCCATTTCTCACTCCATTTCATCCTGAGCCCCTGACTCTTCCCCGCTGCTAAACCTGAGCTTCTAATAAGAGGCCTCTTTAATAAGACAGAGCACAGCTGAGCTCCTCCATTACACAAAAAGCACCTAAAAAGCAGCCAAGGTAACGTCAAACACTAGCATTTACTGCTTTGTTCACAAGCACTAAAACACACAGATGATTAGATTCCACGCATGCTGGCCTTGATTTTAAAATCTCAGCGAATGAAGGTCATTGTACCTGAAGCATTTTGTAAAAAAAAAAATAAAGCAAATGAATATTAAAAGAATGTTAGTGAAGGCAATAATTTACCAAGACAGACCAACAAAATGAGAGTTAAATAATGTTTAATGAGCTGTGAAAACGGCAAAGAGCAAGTTTGTATTCTGTTAATGAGACAGAAAAAACAGAGGTAAGAGGGAAAGAAGCAGTCCCTAGTGGCTTGTTGGTGAAAGATAGATAGAAAGAAAGAAAGAAAGAAAGAAAGAAAGAAAGAAAGAAAGAAAGAAAGAAAGAAAGAAAGAAAGAAAGAAAGAAAGAAAGAAAGAAAGAAAGAAAGAAAGAAAGAAAGAAAGAAAGAAAGAAAGAAAGAAAGAAAGAAAGAAAGAAAGAAAGAGGCAGAAATAAATATGAACAAAGGCACAAGGAAACAAGTTCTGCTCAGTAAGTAACAAAATAGAGAAAAGGAAAAAAGGAAAATAAAGAGTATGGGAGAGATCCCTATTCCCTGTGTGCAATAATAATCCATTTGTGTTTTAATGGAGCAGAATATGGCGTGACGGAGCTTAAGGAAGCACTGCAGACAGAACTGTAAAACTCAGCTGGACATGTGAGCTTTACAGAAATGGCCTCGCAGAAAGCATCTTTCTCCATAAGCTTCAGATGGTGAAGCCAAACCCAGGAACTTGAGGTAGCAGTAAATTACAAGGCTCCTTCTGCCCCGTGACTTGGACTGAAGTGGAGAGAGTACGGTATTGTAAAGTCATTGGAAGATGTGATGAGTTTACAGCGTTAGCCGCTGAATGAGGATTTGTGTTGACTGTGTTGACACTGTTTAGAGCTAGCAGAACCAAACCTGACTCAGCCCAAAGCTGACTCAGAGGGAATATGAGAGAACACAGCCGGCTGTAAAGGAAATATCATAACATATCCAGACGACTGACGCTCTTTTACAAATGGCCAGCATCCATAGTCTTCTAGCGTGATAAACCTCTGATGGATGGTTTTGTTTTAGACATGCATAACTCAAAGTCAGTGATCACTAATCCAATCAGCACATGTTGGGCAATGGATAAACTTCATCTTGGACCAACAATAAATGACAGTGAAAATATGCAGGAAAGGTGCTGAGGATTATAAAAGGCAGAAACAGGTTTTATTCAAATTAAAACCTAGTGGCGCTGTCAGAAGCTTAATACAAATGACAGACTTAATCTTGTCACTTTTTATGTCCATTGAAAAAGATCTTATTAACTTAATGTAACTGACATAATGGATACTCAGAAAGCTATAAGCATGTGACTACACTAAAGCTTTAGGTTTAGTTAAATTCATATTTTATTATTTTTATACACACAGGCACAAGTCTCTCAATAACCCACTCAAATACACACTCATTTATTCAGAGGCTTCACAAACACTGGGGACCAAGGTCACTTCCACAATAGGAACATGAAAAAAAAAAAAACTAAAATAAAGATGCTTACTCAGTAACTTCCAAAATCCAGAAAATGTTATGAAAACATTTGCAATAGCCAAGAATGACACTATACTGTATAAGCCAGCAAAAGGATTAATAATAAAAAAACAGACTATGAGATAAGATGACCTATGTAGCATTAAAATAAAATTAAATAGCACTAGAAAAAACAAAAAAGAGTCCCAATTTCTTTTTAAATATGAGTCCCCTGAAATGGTTTAGTAAACAATGTCTTAAACTATTTTAGGTTATTAATACAGACTTTATTGAAATTACTTTCAAACAAAAGGGCGGCCCATGTATTCAATTTAGTTTCCCATCACCGAGTAAAAAAAGTGCACCCCTAAATGGCACATGGCTAATTTGCACTAATCAACACGACATCACAAAGGAACTTTGCTGTTTGTATTTATGTCCATTTCCTGCCACTATGCAAAACTCAAATCCACTTTTAAGATTGACTTATTTTCAGTTGGCTTTTTGTTATTTTACAAGAATCTACACAACCAAAAGAAAATCCTATACTATTGCTGTTTTCCACATTTGAGTGGTATGGACCACAAATGAAGCATAAATGCCATAAAAAAAAATCAAATCAAGTTTTAAGCTCCATCCATTCATCCACAATGCCCTGCTCGTGTTGCACCATTGCATTGTTTAGGCCCTGACGACTTGAGTGTCTTTTAACAGGATTATCCGTTGACACTTCCAGGCGTACTAATCGTGGCAAGGGTTGCCATGTCACATTCTGCATACTCAATTATTAATCTTTTTTAACCTTGTTGCATATCCACTTTTTTAGCAAGAAGTAAAAGTCTGTCGGCTGCACATGGGGCATCCGCTTTGAAAGGCAAATTGGCTTCTCTGCTTTTGTGGAAGCCACGGGAAAGATGTTGCGGTGATACACCATTTCAAATAAAAAGGCTTATAAAGTCTCAAGAAGGTGAAGTTGGAACAAACAGTAGATATTTAACAATCTGCGCTTGTCTGTTTCGAAGTGTTATCACAAAAGGACTATAGATTTGGACAAAGAGATTGCTGCTGGAAATCTGCAAGCAGGGCAGAGGAGGCTTGATATCATATGGTTTTGTCTTTGGGGTTCAGAGGAGACAACGCATAAAAATAAAAGGGAAGAAAGCTCGGTAAGGATGTGAAAAACAAAAGCGGCTGGAGGTTGGGAGATATTAGTGCCCATATGACTGACATTAAACATGAAAATACTCGTTTAATGTCAGTCAGATGATACAGGCAGTAAAACGTTAATGATCTCCATGTTTGTAGTCTTTAGAGGTCAAAGTAAACATATCTGAGCAGAGTACCTTTCTCTCTAGACTTCCCGTGCCAGAACTGGTGTTTACTTTGAGGCTATACTTCTGAGAGCAGGGAGTTGTGGACCAGCGTGCAGGGTTTTTTCTAGAAGGTTCCTCTGGACCAACAGGAGCGTCCGCCAGTGAGGGATCACTGCTACGTCGAACATGGAGAGGCATATCTGCAAGAAAAATGAAAGACATATATAATATATACTTTGTGGTAGCTACTGGACCCACAGTGCCTCATTCTGCATGCCCATTGAAACAAAGGAACTTGTGATGATTTGTACTTTTGTTTCCATAAAGGAAAGTGAAAACCTTGTACAATGTAACCGCTGGAGTTCTGCACCAGTAAAAGAAAAATCAAACAGCGAGAGGCAGTAAAAATGTAAATACTGAAAAGGGGTTATGTAAAAAGCCCTAAACTCTTGTTCAGACTTTGAAATAACACTTCAATAGTCATTTCAGTCAAATATCATCACTCTGGAGATAAGAGTTTACCGCCATCTTAAAGAAGTTTCCTGGAAGTGAAACCAGGTGAAACAACTGCAATTACCCAGATGTTGACAAGAAAATCACACAGGAAACAGTGGCCCGTGTTATGGCTGCCACACTAACCGATCTGCAACTAAAACTCGGTCTAACGTTCACACATGTGATCAGCTCTGCCAAAACAAGTAGAAGGGAATGAGGCGGCTCCATGTTACACACACAAGCTCAAACATTCAGTGAGAAATCCTGCTGATGCCAGAGCATATTTGTGAGCTCGGGTGAGAGTCATCTAGATTTTCCCATAAGGCCATATGGATTTGTTTTTGACGCTCAAGCAGTGTGTGCGTTCCGCTCATAATCATGCAGATAGTTGAGTAACCACCTGTCGTCTGCTGGAGGATTATTGCGAGGAGCGTATGCTGGTGGTAAGCCTCCATCTGATCTGCAGAGGAACATGTCTAAGTGGTAAAAGTGGCACGAGTTAATCACAGCTTATACTTTGTGACCTGTGTGTGGTGGTGCTGTGATGAATCTGCAGAGCAACAGTATCTATCATATATATTTTTAGTCTACTACTTTTATTGTACAAACCCACAGTCCCTTTTTTTAAATCTTTCTTTTAATACTTTTGACAGTTGGCGGTTTAAAGGGTTTTGTAACTGGATAAAGAAAGAAGAGCTAGTGAACAGTTTTTGCTCAAAAACTATGTTGAAGTTTTGATTATAACATCTAATAGACTTTTTCACTGAAGTTCCTGTCCAGTTCAGAGCTCTTGTGATTGTCACATTAATTAGCGTACGCTAAATGCATAAAAAAAGTCATTGAATCTCCATCTGTATTTTTGTCTTAACAAGAATGTGTTAAATAATGCTTTGCATACTGCCCTTGATGCATTAGTGGACAGAGAATTACACAAGACCCTGTAAACTGTCTTTGAATGTTTCTCAGAATTCCTTAAGGCCCAGCTCTTCTTGGGCTTGTCTTTAAAACATATCATTGAGTTAAATTTTTGAGAAAAGATTATATAGTTATGGCAGAAAGCATATGAATCTGTACAATATATTTGGAAATAACTTGAGCTACTTCTCTTCATGTAATTTTTTTTTAAATCTTTCTGCTGCTGATCGCATATTTCTCTAAAGATGACAAATCTCCTCAGATTTGGTTCTGCGTGAGCGTGCAATATGAAGGATTTAGTGTCTGTGAGAAATAAGCGCCGGCTTTGACCCTCTGTGGTGCCTCTATCTTTGCTTACACATCAGACTAATATTGCCTGCCTGTTTTATGGTCTCTAAACATAGACCAATATAGCATATTACCATTTAGCACCGCCTGTTTTAATCAAATGCTTATCCTTCGTTGGGTCAAATTCCTTGTAGATTAACATGTAATAAATAGCTGTTGTTCGGCAGTCAGCGCTTGTTTGTGTTTACTGTTTAGAAGGTCACAATATGAAGACCCCCCCGCCTCCCACTTATCCCTGGCCAATTTTGCTGTGCTTAATTTGTGATGGGATTATCCCAGCGGTCCGAAGGGTTTGTTTGGTCCCAAGTTTAATAAACCGGAGCCGCCACATCAGACCGAGCTGGCCATCGATCCAGGCTGAGCAGGGAGCTAGACTGTTGGGGAGGGTGGTTAATAAAACAAGGCCTTAATCCAGCCCCTGTAGTGAGGGATTACAGCCAGGGCACGGGGTCACAGCGATGTACACTCTCCATCATTCACCAGAGGAATAGGTCAGGTACCCCCAGGGCTATTACCTCGTATTGGTTTGTCCTTTATTTATCTTTGGCACTCACCTTGTTTAGAGGAGAGCGATATTGGCTTGTATGAATCACTACGTATAAAAACATGGCCATATATACACAGCATAAGTCAATATTAAACTCATTACATCCCCTATTACATTTGAGAATCTTGTGAATTCTGAATGGAGTGCCATTATTCAAGTTGACTGAGAGTCTACTGTGAGGAAGCACATGACATCACTCATTTATTAAAGGCCACATACAACCACGGGGATCTTTAGTTTTAGTTTATCATTTATTTGGCCTTTACAGACTCAGAATAATACAACCACTATTAAACTACAGGCTTTTCTTGATAATAACTTGCTCCAATAATACAGTGTGGCTTATTGGTCTGGCATCTGGAGTGCAGTGGCTCAGATGGTAAAGTGGTCATCCTATAACCAGAAGGTTGGCAGTTCAATTCCCCAGGTCATACTGTTGTGTCCTTGGGTAAGACACTTCACCAACATTGCCTCATGTGTCTATGGCACTGGTGTGAGAATGTGAATGTGTGAGAATGTTTGGAGGTCAGTCGGAGAGTCCGTAGGCACAAAATGGCTGCCACGTCTCCACCATCAGTGTGTGACTATGGAGTGAATAAATAATGGGCTCTGTAAAGTGCATTGAGAGCCTTGAAAAGCTCTATATAAATTCAATGCATTAGTATTATTATCTGCAATAAACTATATATGCTCCTGACTCTGAAAAAATCAGGCAAGATAAGCAATTTTCTTAGGCTCGGAGGTGCCTGAACCTATCCCAGCTTTTTAGGCATGAGATGGGTACAATCTATACATTCACTAGTTATTTGCACTTTGTTATTAACACTTCAAGTCATACAATGACAGCTCATACATTATGTGCACTTTCACTGTGGGCCATTTATTGTGATTCAATAAAAGCATGCATGTCTTTAGACAGTGGTGTAACCTTGCACTGGAGCTGGTTTCCCGTGAGATTTGGGAGTTTTCAAACTCCAATGATGTGGCAGGGACCGCTACGTATGTAAACAATATTGCGCTGCTCTGATTGTATAAAACTGTGGTTGATAAATACAATAACTGACCACACGACCAGGTATTCATTCAAAGTACCTGCACTTTGGAGTGCTCTGAATCATCCCACAGTAGTAGGGGGAGGATGTAGACAGAAAAAAATTGATCCTGTACGGTGTTCACTTGATATAAAACTTTTTTCTAGTAGCTCTAGTGAAACTAAAACAGGCTTGTATGAAAACAATATGTGCAAGATCTGGTCATTTGTTTCTCAATACAACTTTTTTCTCAATATGCTAGAGTTTGTCTATGTTGTTTGTGATGTACAAAAATCCCAGTATTTACAATAAATATGTCTGTCCCTGTAATGCAATCTTTCCAGCTCATTGACTGGTCCTTGGCGGCCCGCCATAAACTAATTGGCCCCCCTATAGACTCCTCATGATAGATTTTCATGTTCAGATGTTGGATTTTGCGATGGTAAATTGTGTATTACGTTCATATTTTAGAGTTTTCTAACTGCTCCGTGATGATGTCATCAACACCCCACCATAGACCTACTGCAAGTCTGTGAGAAACACTGGTAATGTAAACATAAAATGCATTTTTACAACATAACATTTAGAATTTTACCTTTCCACATTTCTAGAAATATTGCCTAGATAAAGTCAATTTAGGGGAAGGTGGTGATAGTGTGTAGCTGGAGAGATAAGAGTCACCCTTTCCTCAGACAAGCTGCCAACTTAAGGCTAATTTAGCAAGTGCTTCAGCATATCAAAAAGGTTACAGAAAGGACACTGTGTTAGATACCAATACCATAAGGCATATAGTACAATTTTTGTGAAGATAATCGTTTGTTCTGTGAAATGGAGAGCCATGAAAAGTCATATTTTCACTTGTATTCAAACACAAATGTGTGCATAAAACTACCAGCATATAGAGTCTTGTTGGAGAATAGGGCAATTTCTCTTGAGACCTCTGGCCCTGACGTACTCCAAGTCCATGCTTTCACTTCAAACTGATTTAAATATAAATGTCAAGCTTCATGAAATGTCGAAAAACGAATTTTTTTTTTTTCCCAGACTACTTTGAATACTTTCAGCCTGGGCCAGTTCACTGTCTGAATAAATTATGGCACAGAGCCACTTTGACTCTCTATCCAACCACTGACTACATATTGATGTCCCCAGTGAGAAGTGAAGGGGGATTTCACTGAATACACCCCAAACTGAATTATCCATACAGGGACAAAAGGTTTCATTTTAGGAGGAGAGCACAACACTGTGGACTGGTGGGAACCAGCGCTGTGGACAAGGAGATGAAATATGTAGAGGACTTAAATAGAAGCTGGTCAGCTCGAGGCCAAAAAAGGACGAGAAGAAACCAAAGATGTCTGCATCTGTGTTTAACAGACAATAATCTGTAATGTCACAAAGTGAAGTGACTTAGAATGAACAAAAGCAACTAAGTCTTAATAAAGAGCAGAAGATGAAATCAGATAGATGGATAGATGGATGGATGGATGGATGGATGGATGGAAAAGCAATGTGGTAACTATCAAAACAAATGGCCTTTTGCTTATTGAGCTTATTGACTTCATCCAGTGACTTGGTCCAGAAAAATGTTAAAGAGAAGTGATAACAATGAAAATACCTCACCTTTATTTTCAATTAGTTATTTATAGATACTTTCTGTTTAAGCCTAAAATATCACCAGATTTCAACCAGATGTTGAAATGTAAGTCATGTGTTGGGTACTCTAAAATGATGACATTGTCTTAAATGTAACAAATATACAGTATGGTAGTATCTCTCTGCTATTAATAAGAACTTAGATGAGTTAATCATATTAGTTTGGAGGAGGGGTATATCATGTTACAATATGAACTGTTTGACAATATTGCTGTATGCTGTAGTCAGGATTAGACTCAGTGATTTATGCCTCAGGTGAATTTCTGCCATATCTAAACGACACATGCACTAGAGTAATGGTAATAATATATTATTAAAATATACAGTATGGTATGATTAAGAGTTGATGCATAGAGCAACACTCTAATAAAAATCCTACTTTCTAAACACATTTTCATTCACAAATACTTAAATAAACTTACTCAAATTATTTAAAATAATTCATGATGTTATTTATAGTTTATTGCCAGTAACTTGCAAAAAACAATGTATCTTACTAGAGGCAGTAGAATATAGTAGTGGTCTTCCTTATGAGAGAATATAGGCAATAATACAAAATAAAAATAAATTGTGATAAAATCGTGATCTTGTAATAAGAAAATTTTAATTGTAATTGAAAATGTTTGCCATATGGCCCACCCCATGTTTGGAGTATTAATGTTTCTACTGGGGCTAACACCAACACTAACTCAGGGCAGTGTGGTTTACCCAGTAGGTTATGATTCAACTGTGCAGTTTGCCACAGAGAGAAACAGATCTGGATGTGTTTTTCCTGACAGAAAGACAATCCAGACGACTGGTGAGAAAGAAAAGAGGAGGATATCAGGCTTCTTCTAGTCCTGTGAGATGAGGCTTGAACACTTCAACAACAGTTACTACACTATGCATGTGTGCTGCCTTTCCCCTGACAATGAAGATCTCAGAAGAGGGAAAAGTGGAGAACACTTTCCAAATCAAACCTGACTTATCTAGGTCAAGGATTGACTCGCTCTGACACCCCAGAGACCACCACTGTGTAAATGGGAGTTTATCTTTGAATGGGTTCATAAATGAATGAGGATCATGGTTTGTCATCTTTACTTCTAGCTTACCTCCACTGACAGTAAAATTACATATTGTCATCAAACATTTATGTCCTCTTTACATTGTAATGAAAAATGTCTGAATACTTAACATTATTTTAACAGCTCTAAAACCAAACAGTATATAGTGACACCAACAATTCCATCAAAGACATTCTTAACTTAGACCAGCCAGACAAAAACTTCCCACAGCCGCGCCACTAGAGACTCGCTAATCAGCAAACCAAACAAACCAGAGCTGTCCAGACACAGCTCCGCAGCAGCACCTTCCGTGTAAACACCATTTAGAGTGTTGCTCCATTACGGCTGGTCCAGAGGAACAGGCTCTCTCAGTAAGAGGGCCATAAATCTCCCTCAGTCTGATATGTGGCCAAGTCGCTCATGATTAAAACGCTGCTCTGAAAATGCCACAGGCCTTGAGCGGTGGTGGACAGAGGCGCTAAGCTACCAGCTCTGCTGGATTTTAGGCAAACGCTCTGTCTGTCAAATAGAAAACAAGAACACATATTTTAAAGTCCTGCTACTGCTAAGGCAAAACTGCACCAAATAAAAGAAAACTTATTATTAAGTACAAAATTAATTTCTCATCACTATAAAACATCAATACACTTTGTGAAAATCAACATATGGCACATACACAAAATATGTCTCATATACACATCAAGTGTTAAATGTTAGCCCCTAACAGAGAATGATCTGTGGACAGCTGATATAATATCCCTGTATGTAGTTTTTAGCCTTTTTGGTGACATCTGGTGGTGAATATGGTAAAAAAAAGTGCTATTCCACACCTCACGCCTCCTTTTTAGAGCATGTAAAAGCTTCGGGGCCCTGCAGGAACATGAATGTAAGAATGAGTTGTGACTGATATGTACCATTTTACAATACAGTTATGTTGTTTTTTCTTGTCACTAACTTAAATGCTTTAAATGGCCATATATTAGGCACTGAAGGCACAATGTTGTCTTATGAGACCTGACCCTCAATACTTTCTGAAAAAATAGGTGTAGACTACAATTCCTGTTAATGAATTAGTAATATTTGGAATTAAAAGTTAAATGTAATATTTAACAGAGATCCTTGAAAGATGGGACAAAATAGCACCTCAATTTTGATTTTTTTAACTGTAACCTCAAATAAATTAAACTATACTGTATATATACGTATATACGTATCAACCATCTGTTACCCTTTTAAGATCTGCTTTGCTACAACCTCCTTAATTTCCAATTTTGTAACAAAATGTGCTTTTTGCTTTGTCATCACTTGTTTTTTTCAACACCAGGCACCACAAATATTTTTTGCCTAAATTTGTTACTCAAGGCTGATAAAAACTACATACATATGTATTGTAATATGTACATAATTTTAATTAAAAAGGTTTGTTTCTTCATGTTTGTTAATCTACAGTTGAGATTAAACAGTGATAAAAATTGTTTTAGATAAAATTAATTTTAATTAAAAATTATTTTTATTAAAAATGTATTAAAAATAAATTGTTGTTAGATGACTTTACACATTTTAAAGTATTTTTAAACAAATATTAAATATTATCTTTATCCAACAGAGTTGACATTGACCTGACGGAATTGACGCACAAATGAAAGTGGTGACAAAAGTATCAATTATTAAGTGACAGTTTTAATAGTTATAAAACCTTTTAAGTGACCAGCAGCAGTTTCTAAAAAGTGCAATGTCAAATATTGTGTCCAGATCAAAAATCCTCATCAGTTAGAAGTCTCCAATGTAGTATTATCAGATCAAAATAAGTTTTTGCATTTAGGACAGTGTGCAATGTACATTAAAGGAGTTTTCCTGCACGAGCATTGGGACATTGGAGTGTTTGTTTACTACCGGCATTCTCTGTGTCATATTTGTGGACTCACTATCAGACTCACCGCTTAGAATTGTTTCAATGGTTTTAGCATTTGAGTAGCATAACTTAGCATAATTAAAAATGTAAGTTTGGGGAAAATACAGGCAGTTTGGTTATAATAATAATAATAATAATAATAATAATAATAATAATAATAATAATAATAATAATAATTAAAGCATAGCGGCATATAAAGGCCCTCGCCTCCCTTGAGACCGCGGGGACACATATATTCGGAGGATTGCATGTCGTGCTTTAAAGCAAATTTGGAGCTGTTTAGATGAAAACCCTTTAGCACAAAGTGTACGATTTAGGTGGTCATGTATTCCACCCAACATAGTAGATTTTCTGTTGAGTTTACGGTATGGCTGTAATAAACTTTTCTGTTTGCCCTAAGGTGTCCTATGGATGTACCAAGTTTTGTATTTCTACATTGGAAAAATTGACTTTCATTTTCCTTAGAACCAATTATTTTGACTTTTCTAGGAGTCGCCACTGAGTCATTTTTCATATTTTTTTTTCGGGGACTTCAAATAGATAAGTTTTTGCCGGGCTTGAAGTCTGGGACCAATAAAAATGACTTTTAGTTGCACGTTTACTGGGTCAAATTGAAAATCATTTTTCAGAAAAATTATAATAAAAAAATATATACCAAATTATAATAAAAAAAATATAACTCGAGCAAAAACAACAAGAAAAACGCCTGTCTATTTTACACACATGTGTTTAGTTCATTTTGCCCAAGTTTGGTGTCTGTGGAATGAAGCAGCTATTTTCTGTGTTCTTTTAAAAAAGAGGTGTATTTTAAGTCGGTTCACATTTTCAATTCAAAATGGCCGCCTTCCCGTGTGTGATAGGGTGTGGTCCCCATTGGCTTTTTTGTTCATAAGCCCATGCTGGATGTGTGTACCAAGTTTCATTTGCCTATGACAAACTAAAATTTTCACTTCCCATTGACTTTTTCCAAATATTTGGGACGTTGCTATGGCAACACATTTATAGATAGGGGGTGGTTGTCATTGGCTTTTATGCTCGTCATGACATAAGAGATGTGTGTACCAAATTTTATGTCTCTATAACAAACTAAATTCTTGGGTCCCATTATAAGTTTGTAGGGGCGCTGGAGAGCCATTTCTAAAGATAACCCTTTTATTTACATATTTTTGTGTTCAGGTCATGAATGTGCACAAACGCCTTTTTGGGTCCAACTCGATCCGAGAAGGCGTTTGAGAGTTAAGAGACATTTTATTTTCAGAAAAATGGCCACCTCGTTACAGGCTTGCCACACCCATACCCGATAAGATATCAACAACAAAGTCACAACTTTGGTTGGCACACGTGTCTAGATGATACTCACCAAATTTGGGGCCATTTAGATTAAAACACAATGATTTGCATCTTTCTGCGCAAGGTGCGATTTTAGTGGCCGCGCTTCACCCCACATGGCGGACTTCCTGTTAAGTTTAGGGTGTGACTGTCATTGACTTTTCTGTTTGCCCTGAGGTGTCCTATGGATATACCAAGTTTCATTTTTCTACATTGGAAAAAGTTACTTTCACTTTCCATAGGCCCAATGTATTTTGACTTTTCTAGGGGCCGCCACTGAGTCATTTTTCGTATTTTTTTCGGGGACTTCAAATACATAAATTTTTGCCGGGCTTGAAGTCTGGGACCAATAAAAATGACTTTTAGTTGTTCGTTTACTGGGTTAAATTGAGGATCATTTTGCAGAAAAATTATATTAAAAAATATATACCGAATTATAATAAAAAAAATAACTCGAGCAAAAGTCTAGAAAAACACTTGTCTCTTTTACATACATGTGTTTAGCTCATTTTGCCCAAGTTTGGTGTCTGTGGAATGAAGCAGCTTTTTCTGTGTACTTTTAAAAAGAGGTGTATTTTAAGTCGGTTCACATTTTCAATTCAAAATGGCCGCCTTCCTGTGTGTGATAGGGTGTGGTCCCCATTAGCTTTTTGTTCATAAGCCCATGGTGGATGTGTGTACCAAGTTTTATTTGCCTACAACAAACTAAAAATTTCACTTCCCATTGACTTTTTCACATTTTTGGGACGTTGCTATGGCAACACATTTATAGATAGGGGTGGTTGTCATTGGCTTTTATGCTCGTCATGACATAAGAGATGTGTGTACAAAATTTTATGTCTCTATGACAAATTAAATTCTTGGGTCCATTATAAGTTTGTAGGGGCGCTGGAGAGCCATTTCTAAAGATAACCCTTTTATTTACATATTTTTTTGTTCAGGTCATGAATGTGCACAAACGCCTTTTTGGGTCCAACTCGATCCGAGAAGGCGTTTGAGAGTTAAGAGACGTTTTATTTTCACAAAAATGGCCACCTCGTTACAGGCTTGCCACACCCATACCCGATAAGATATCAAAAACAAAGTCACAACTTTGGTTGGCACACGTGTCTAGATGATACTCACCAAATTTGGGGCCATTTAGATTAAAACACAATAGTGATGGGAAGTTCAGTTCATTTTACTGACTCAGTTCTTTAAGTCTCGTTCAGCAAAATGAACGAATCTTTTTTCAAGTCATTTTGTTCATTTCGTTCATTTCAGCAGAATCTAATTAAAATGTTGCATATTACAATTTTTAATACATTTAGTACTTTTGGAATAAAAACTATAATAACTATAAGCTAATGCATTTATGGCCAAACTTTGAAAAATAAATTATAAATTAACTGCAGCTTACTTCAGGCAGAGAGTTCAACTCACCTCTTAATCCAAATAGTTGTTTTCCTTTGTCACTTCATATTTAGCTTAGCATTAATTCCGTCAACATGTCTGGTCTGGGCCGTGACAGCCTTAAGTAGCTGTAGCTAATACATCCGTCCGTCCGGAAACAGAAAGGACTCATTCATCTCCCGAGTCGTTCCTTCGTTCGTTCCTTCGTTCCTTCGTTCACCAAGTCCCAGTCCCATAGAGAAAGAGTATGCAGTTACCGGAAACAGAAAGGAACTGTTCATCTCCCGAGTCGTTCGTTCGTTCGCTCACGGAAACAGAAAGGAACGAGCGAGCGAACGACTCGGAGATGAACAGTTCCTTTCTGTTTCCGGTAACTGCATACTCTTTCTCTATAGGGCTGGGACTTGGTGAACGAACGAACGAACGACTTGGGAGATGAATGAGTCCTTTCTGTTTCCTGTATGAGATGTGGTGCAATGCGCATGCGCGGGTCTACACAAAAATGAACGACTCGCTCTCTGAGATGACTAGTCGTTCCCGAGTCATATTAAAGACTCGTTCAAAAAGAACGAATCGTTCATGAACGACTCATCACTAAAACACAATGATTTGCATCTTTCTGCGCAAGGGGTGCGATTTTAGTGGCCAGCGTTTCACCCACATGGCGGACTTCCTGTTAAGTTTAGGGTGTGACTGTCATTGACTTTTCTGTTTGCCCTGAGGTGTCCTATGGATATACCAAGTTTCATTTTTCTATGTTGGAAAAAAGTTACTTTCACTTTCCATAGGCCCAATGTATTTTGATTTTGTAGGGGTCGCCACTGAGTCATTTTTCGTATTTTTTTAGTGACTTCAAATACATAAATTTTTCGCGAGCCTGAAGTCTGGGACCAATAAAATGACTTTTCTGCATGTTCACTGGGTCAAATTTAGGATCATTGGGTCGGAAGAAAAAAAAAAAAAATCCGAGCAAAAACAATAGGCCCTCCCGGTCATCACCGGCTCGGGCCTAATAATAATTAAAGCATAGCGGCGATAAAGGCCCTCGCCTCTCTTGAGACCGCGGGACACATGCAGTCGGAGGAGTGCATTTCGTGCTTTAAAGCGTAAACTTCACGGTAAAAGGATTCTGAGGAGTTTTCTAAGACTCTAGCCGTGGCTCTGGAGGGGCCTCCTCTAAAGGAAGGATCCTGGCAATTGGGAAATGGCATTTATTTCCCAAAGGTTGCCTCTTCACAGACTCATTACGACCACAGCCACAAATGTATCAAAAAACAAATTGATAACTTTTTTGGCACACGTGTCTAGATGATACTCACCAAATTTGGAGCTGTTTAGATGAAAAGCCTTTAGACACAAGGGGTGCAATTTAGGTGGTCACGCATTCCACCCAACATAGTAGATTTTCTGTTGAGTTTACGGTATGGCTGTAATAAACTTTTCTGTTTGCCCTGAGGTGTCCTATGGATGTACCAAGTTTTGTATTTCTACATTGGAAAATTTTACTTTCATTTTCCATAGAACCAATGTATTTTGACTTTTCTAGGGGTCGCCACTGAGTCATTTTTCATATTTTTTTTTTGGGGACTTCAAATACATAAATTTTTCGCTGGGCTTAAAGTCTGGGACCAATAAAAATGACTTTTAGTTGCACGTTTACTGGGTCAAATTTAGGATCATTTTGCAAAAAAAAATTTATAAAAAATATATACCAAATTATAATAAAAAAAAATAACTCGAGCAAAAAAGTCTAGAAAAACGCTTGTCTATTTTACATACATGTGTTTAGCTCATTTTGCCCAAGTTTGGTGTCTGTGGAATGAAGCAGCTATTTTCTGTGTTCTTTTAAAAAAGAGGTGTATTTTAAGTCGGTTCACATTTTCAATTCAAATGGCCGCCTTCCCGTGTGTGATAGGGTGTGTTCCCCATTGGCTTTTTTGTTCATAAGCCCATACTGGATGTGTGTACCAAGTTTCATTTGCCTACAACAAACTAAAAATTTCACTTTCCATTGACTTTTTCCACATTTTTGGGATGTTGCTATGGCAACACATTTATAGATAGGGGGTGGTTGTCATTGGCTTTTATGCTCGTCATGACATAAGAGATGTGTGTACCAAATTTTATGTCTTTATGACAAACTAAATTCTTGGGTCCCATTATAAGTTTGTAGGGGGCGCTGGAGAGCCATTTCTAAAGATAACCCTTTTATTTACATATCTTTGTGTTCAGGTCATGAATGTGCACAAACGTCTTTTTGGGTCCAACTCGATCCGAGAAGGCGTTTGAGAGTTAAGAGACGTTTATTTTCATAAAAATGGCCACCTCGTTACAGGCTTGCCACACCCATACCCGATAAGATATCATAAACAAAGTCACAACTTTGGTTGGCACACGTGTCTAGATGATACTCACCAAATTTGGGGCTATTTAGATTAAAACACAATGATTTGCATCTTTTTGCGCAAGGGGTGCGATTTTAGTGGCCATGCGTTTCACCCCACATGGCAGACTTCCTGTTGAGTTTAGAGTGTGGCTGTCATTGACTTTTCTGTTTGCCCTGAGGTGTGCTATAGATGTACCAAGTTTCATTTTTCTACATTGGAATAAAGTTACTTTCACTTTCCATAGGCCCGATGTATTTTGACTTTTCTAGGGGTCGCCACTGAGTCATTTTTCGTATTTTTTTTTCGGGCACTTCAAATACATAAATTGTTTGCTGGGCTTGAAATCTGGGACCAATAAAAATGACTTTTAGTTGTACGTTTACTGGGTTAAATTGAGGATCATTTTGCAGAAAAAATATGATTAAAAAAATATACCGAATTATAATAAAAAAATATATAACTCGAGCAAAAAAGTCTAGAAAAACGCTTGTCTATTTTACATACATATGTTTAGCTCAAAAGAGGTGTATTTTAAGTCGGTTCACATTTTCAATTCAAAATGGCCGCCTTCCCGTGTGTGATAGGGTGTGGTCCCAATTGGATTTTTTGTTCATAAGCCCATGGTGGATGTGTGTACCAAGTTTCATTTGCCTACAACAAACTAAAATTTTCACTTCCCATTGACTTTTTCCACATTTTTGGGACGTTGCTATGGCAACACATTTATAGATAGGGGGGGGTTGTCATTGGCTTTTATGCTCGTCATGACATAAGAGATGTGTGTACCAAATTTTATGTCTCTATGACAAACTAAATTCTTAGGTCCCACAGTCTCGACAGTATTCCCACTATTAATCGTAGCATTATCAAGCCTGTTGCTTTACAGGGTCAGAATACAAGTTTTGTGTCTTTTCCAAACTCCCAAAAATCAAATATTTTTACCAAAAGGACTAAAAATAATTTATTTAAATACATTAAATAATTTTAAGTTGCAGAACATGGTTTTGTCCAAGTTAGCTTTGCTGCCTGTGAGGCCAATCCTTATCGGCACTATTTGCACACTGTCTCTCTAAAAAGAGCCTGCTTCAGAAATATATCTCAGTCTAAATTGGAACTGATTTAATTGTCATGGCCAACAGAGTTTGACGAGCAAGTGTGTATTTGTGCATTTGGCCAGAAAACACAGAGCCCATAGCACTGCAGTTTCCAGACAGCACGTACCAAAAATCCATATCACAAACATTTCAGCTGTGAGAACAACTTCTCCTTTCATTCTGAACAAAAACCTCCAAACATGGCAAAAGTGATGACGGCAAACTTCCGTCAGACGCCAAACCTTTTCTGCAGTGTTTGATGATTTATTTGGTGTGAGTTATGAGAGGAGTGCTGCTGGACGAGCGATACGGCCACCGGTCTGAGTCCTGGCTTAAACGTGTGTTAATCTCTGGTTCAAAGACATCTGCAGGGAGCTGCCCCTGAAAACACACGCTAATCTTGAAACAACTTACACACACATGTCTGTTTGGATAGATGCAGTACAACACATAAGGTCAGAGCAATCGAAACACAGCAAGTGGCATTGCAATGCAGACAGACAAGCACACACACAGAAAACAGGATTGTTACTCAGTGCTGGATGACACTTCTTTTTAATAATGATCAGTGAATATAAGAGGTGTAGAAGACAATGTATAGGAATGAACAGTTGCAAACAATGGGTTTTCAAAAGAAGCAGGTCAAATTTTATATTCTACTCTAGCGTGTGCATGAGCATGTTCACGGGCAACTCACATTCTGCACAATATAATGTGGATAATATAACTTCAAAAGCGACAGGGAGATTTATTTCAGTCACATATGAATTCCTTATTACAATTCCGACCTCTGAGATCCTTAATCATCCAATCAGATCTGTAAGCACTAACTACTGTTACCATGACGGCTCTACTCAGCTTACATAACCAAAAAAGTCCCGAGGAAAGGAGTTATTTCAGGGCAAACTTAGCAAAAACCTTCCTTCAGTGGTAAATGGAAGAAGTGGAGTGCTTTGAAGAGTGAAGAAAGAAACCAAACATGGGGGAACTGGTGAATTTCAGCAGCAGAACTCCTGATATTGTGCAGAGAGATGTGCTTCTAGGCAGACTTCAAACTGTGAACTAAGTTTTTGTACTATGCTCATATAGACACTGCATAAACCTGCAGTATTTCGATTGGGATTTGTTTTATTCTTTTTTTCTTACGATTCCTAATGACCATTTTTCTGTTTGTGAACACAACATGTGTGTGCTGTCAGTAATTTGGTGGAGAACATTAGCAGTATCACTGGATGCTTAGGATTATGGTGTGCGTGGCCAAACACCAAGCCAGAGTTACATACGGATTGTTATAAGACCTGTGCTTCCACATTAAAGACCATCAAACTTACATTTGCCTGACAACAAATGCCTTGCTAAAGTTTGCTTGCTTTAAGAACAAAGACCCAAGATTCTTGATATAACAGCGGCATTTTCAGAAAGCTCGATAAGGAAATGAAAAGATAATAAGACCGTCAGTTGAACTGGTTGAAATATTAAGAGACATTTTTGTAGGGTAAAGCTTTTTCAGTGGCGCACATTGAAGCTGGGTTCAGTTCTTAAAGTATTATATCATATCTGCAAAAAATCTTTATTTCCAGGAAAAATGGAGAGCCAGTTGAGAAAGGGATCCTTTACTCAGAGTCCTTTTAAACAGCGTGTGAGCTTATTATGTGAAACTAGAGCCGACTCACCATTTAGGGAAAGGAACATGTCATCACTCTGCCCTGTTAAATGAGGGGGCACCCAGATTTGAACTGGGGACCACTTGATCTGCAGTCAAATGCTCTACCACTGAGCTATACCCCCTGACAGCACACAGGCCTCACCAGGGAGATTCCACAAGTCGGCTCGTTGCGGGTTTGATCACTGCTATATGGCTAATCCCATTTGACAAAGACAATGTGGGCCAGAAGGGTTTAGTTAGTGGGCAGGAAACTCAAGCCCTTATGTCAACCTGCTCCTGCTTTTCTGAAGAGCCTCAAAGACAAAGTAAGCTTGGGGCAGTTCCCGGGGCTGACCAAGTGATGACAAGTCCAAGTGGATGCTTAGAAATGAAAAGAGATTTTGATTAGTGACGTAAATAAAGTTCTTTAGTGGTTAAACAAATGTGAGCCAAAAAAAATCTGCTGAAGACTTCTGCAAAAGTTGAGTTCTATGTTTATGTTGCTGTTGGGGAAGAAGTACCACCTTACAAACACATATTAATAATTTATGCTTTAGGAATCTATGCCAAAACATAAGCAGAAACTTTTTCTGTCCCAAACATTCCACACACTATCGTTCACATGGAGCACATAAAGGAAATGGGCCTGGCCAGTCTCTGGACAATGTCAAATTAATATGCCCTTAATGTTCAAATGCATGGCAGAAACCACTCCATAAAGAAAAATAATCAAGCGGACTATGCAAAAATATTCTTGCTTTGATCAAAGCGAAGATTGCGAGCCAAAGTAAGTACTCTGAAAGTGATCATGTTTGTGGGATGATGGGAATGTGCGAGGGGAGTGTTCTGGGATTTCCACAGCGCTTTGAGGTAGAGTGTGTCTTTTTAAATCTGATGAAAAACAGAAAAAAGGAGAGAGAGGGGAGATGACAGAGTTACTGCATCTATCTCCCTCGGTATATTAGGGCCAATTTCAACAATCCGAAACACTCCAAATGCATACATATAAATCAATAAATATTATCAGCTGCACACACCGCCTCCCATAAACGTCTGCCATAATGTAACATTCTACAATAATCACATGCTGTTTGTGGTTTCTCACATATTCTTTGAACCCCTTCACAGGTGGAGGACAAAGAAACAGAGGAGAGATCTAGTGCTTCTTACGAACAGACTAATGAGGTAGGTGGAGGGGGAATTGAGGGGTTACTTGCAGGTCCACTGGGACAACGCAGCCGGAGACAAAGAGATGCTAAACACCCCCACAGCCTTTGTGGACTTATTGTGCCAGGAGCAAAAGGCATTGCCCTTGGCCCACTGACCTGCTTTTAACTTGACATACACAATGTAAATCTTATTGTTTCAGTTTTCCTTTACTTGTCAGATTTCAAAATATAATAAATTAAAGAGGAAAAACAGCAATGCCAGTGTGAGCAGGTTAGGGAGAATGATGGAAACATAATACATTTTTTATTTTTTTAAATATCTTCACTCATTATCCAGATAGGCGACTGAAATCTGTATGGTATTTGATCATCTTAAAGCATGCTCAACCCTTACATTGTTTGGAGATTTCTCTTCATTGTATTTATTTATATAAAAGCCTTGACACAAAGATGGGGAAGTACTGCTTCAAAATGCACTATTCTTTCATGCGTTTCTACTAATTATCCCATTATCCCAATGCAAACATCTTTAGGACGAGGTTGTAAGTAAGATGGGGTGGGAGCCAGAATACCCACAGAGAGCCTACAGTAACACATGCAGACTCTACAGAGGGGCAGCCAGGCCTGGAGTTGAGCCCAGGACTATCTTGATCTAGGTAGCCAACTTCTAAATGCATATTCAGCTGCTCAGAAAAACTTCTTTGTTTGAAATGGTCTCTTTTGCTTCTACCATAACTTCTCGTAAACAGCTGTACACTGCTTCTCTGATCCTCGCCAATTGACAGTATTCGACCACAGATGATCAAATAACTGTACACGAGCACCACTTCCAACAACCTGAATTACAAAATTTCAAAAGAAGCCAAGTCATTAACATATTATCCACGTCAAGTAGCCAAGAGAAAAAGGAGAAGAATAACTTTTGGGTGTTGGATGCTCTGCTGAAACTGACTGAGCCAAAACCATTTCCCTCAAAGTGCTCACAAATCTATAGTTAGGATTCCCCTCTGTGTTTAACACGTGTTTACGTTACAGACAAACAGACATAGATTCAGTGTCCTGTGAAAGGTCAAAGGGTCACCGAGGCCATATTTCAGGCAGGCACATAACTCTGATAACTGTCACATCACTGGGAGTCTGAGGCTCTGAGATAACATATGAGTCAGTGCAAATAAACTCTGGCTGCCTTCCCATGTCCCCTGACCCCCCAGGCTTAGCATTACTCACTGTTTAAGTCTATTTCTACATGTCACGAGTGTGAATGACTTTGTTTTCCCGTCCAGACCTTGCTGCTCCTGTGTTGCTTTAAGTGTGGCACAAGTGACCTGCAGAACTACTCTGGGCCCAGTGCAGGAAGTAATAAAGCAGTCAACAAACTCTGGCACACTCACTCACTCACACACTGGTCCACACCGCTCAGATGTCTCACTCCAGCTTTATTGGGATCCAGGCAGGAGAAATAATAAAACCGTACTGGTAGCATAGTCCCAGCGCTGCTGAGCAGAGACTTTTACCACTCCAAGCACTTCACACTTCATTACCAAAACACTGTCCTCAGTATTTAACAGCGCCGGCCTTTAGAATAATTACCTGTAATAAGCCCTAGATGATATTATGACAGTCTGAGTGTTTTTATGAGTAATATTTCCAGTGACTGTGGACCAATCACCCACTCCTCAGCAGTTTAAAGACCCACCCTTAGCACTCCCCGTCTCCCTCTACAAGCAGGAGTGTGATTAAGAGTTGACATAACTAATATCCTCTCCTCTAAGTCAGGTATGAGCAGAGCAGTTCCACGTCTCATGAGGGCCGGTGGATTTAAAAGAGCTTTTAGTCAATGATGAGCCTGCTGAAGAAGATGTTTTGGATTGTGTTCAGAAGAATATAGAGCCATGAACAAACAACCTTCACAAAAAACAAAAAGGATTAACCACTGGATAGCATGCAATTTTTGCCCTTTTTGTCAGAATTGGGGGTCAGAACGGAAATTCCGCAACTCACAAGTTCAAACAAGAATATCAAATAGAAACATCAATGTGCTTCTACTGCTGCAGTGCTCAGTTTATCCTCCATGGCCAGCTATAGACTAAGGACATAATAGCACTTTTACTGTGTTTTATGGAGCTTAAAATAAAAATAAAAAAGGATGGATGGAAGATTAGTGTGATTGCCTATCAGACCTAACTAGATGAGGTTCCAAACCTAAACCTTTATTTTGGCTGATGCCACTCAAACTAGAAAATGTCATGTAAGTGATACTACAATAAAAAAACAATAAAATGAGAGCTCAAACCCACTGTTTGTGCTGTGTCACTGTGGATTTCCCCTTCTCTTAAGTGACTTTTATATGGCCTTGGATGGTGGCAGGGAGCCTCTTCAGTGACAGAGCACTAGACCAAATTGATTAGATCAACGCCTTCCTCGTAGAAAGGTGTCCACACTTTACCCCCGCAGGCAATCTCTCTAATGGCCTCCCAGGAATGCTGTCACTGCAGAGCTCAAAGTAACTCTGTGTTCAAGGCCCACTGGACCAGACATGGACAATGGACACAACACTGCTCTTATTAAATCAATGCAAACGTTTGAGTAAATATATTTCAGTCATCAAGAAGTGTCTGTCCATAGAAATGTTGAACATGAGTTTCTTGACAGACTTGAACAAGAAAAAAAAAAAGTATTCACTATTTCATGCTACAAAAATCAGAAAGAGGCTGTGTTAATTTAAAGTTTAAAACACTCTCTGTAACTTTTGAACAATTTGAATTTAGTGGCAGCAGAGGTAGCTCCGGCATCTGTATAATTATGTCAAAATTACATTCATTATTGTAATTTACATCTCATATCCAATCCGATTATTAGCCATTTGACCTACGCAGCACATGTTAGCACAGAAATTTTAAATGGGCCCCCGAGGTAGAAGCAAGGAGGGGTAGGGGTACTGCGACGAGAGGAAGAGTTTGGGACTTGGGGATTCGTGGAGAAAAAAACAATCAATAAAGCTCTAAGATGATGATTTTAAATAGCCGTATTTGCCTGCCTCAGACCACAGCTGCTGCAGGCGCCTGCAACACTTTGATGTCTGATATACAATACTGCCAGTAATTTGCTCATCTGCATCTCTAGAGAGAGCCTGTCTGTCTTCTTCAACTGTCTGACTGTGGGGATGGAATGCCAGTCAGTCTGTCTGTCCAACTGCCTCCTTTCACAGAAGAAATAAAACTGTTGAGTGGGAAAGAAGAGACCTTCCATAGGTACAAACATCCTGTTTACAAACATATTCATATCTGGTGGTTAAACTGCACTTACATTTACTACAGCGACTCAAGAGCTGTCATTGGCCTTAGTGAGCTTGTTGCCCACTAAAAGTCTTATATCTTACCTACTCTGTATTTCCTTCCTGTGCTCTAGACTGTCATTATCGTTAAAACAATCTATATACAAACAAGAAAGAAGCGAAGCGTAGGAAGCAATCAGTTTGTTCTTGTGTACTGATCTTGTCATTAAATTTGCTAAATGGAAATGCAGTTTAAAGGACACGACATTGCAAGTGTCTGAATGGGTGGGAAAACAGAGCTTTACCAGTGTTCTGTTGTGAAAAAAGTACAGATTTTGAAAATGTATGTCATAACGTTTCTATAAAATTCAAAAAGAACAAAAATCCGTGCATTTAAACTTCTTCTCTCTGAGTTCTGTTGCTACTCTTGGTTCACACTGAGAAAGGGTCAGATGTCTCACAAACCAGCTCAAAGCTTTGTCAGACCACTTTGAATTTAGCTTTTTTTCACTCTTGCTACCACTTAATATTCTTTAACCATTACACCAGACGCATGAAAGTTATGTTTGTATTGTTCTAATTTTATCTGTGGATACATATCAAGTCACCTGAAGTATGCAACTGGGTTTGACAGGGCTCCACTGGGAAAGCTGTCCATATGAAAGTTCTGGCTTTAGAGAGCATACATTTCTTTGAAGTTCAAGACAGCTCTGCACCGGTTCCTGGTTCCACTTCATAGAACCTGAATATGTGGACATGAGTAACATCTAAGTTGTGACTCGTGGCTGCCACTTTGTGTATGTGTGTGTGCTTGTCCACTTTCCTCTGTCGTGCTCCTGCTCAGCCATGACTGACTATCATCCAAGTGTGTCTCGGTGTCATCCGCTGGTTCCTACCTGTCGGGCTAAGTCAGAACACTGCCATTCCCAAGACACAACACGGATCTCCACAGACACCTATACACCTTAAGCATGTCAAGCGAAACAGACGCTGCTTTGACTCCACGCTGAGGAAAAACAGCTGGCGTTTTTTCCTGTAGTTTGGAAACTCTTGTGTAGAAGGTGGAATGTTAGTAGCTACTAGCTACTCAACATACCTTTTTTCTTCTTTTCCTTTACGTATGTATGTTTACTAATATAAACAGACATTAAGGCCTATTTTGCATTTATTATAGTTTGAAAAAGAAATGACTGGCCTGATGTAAAAAAAAATGTATCAAGTTAGTTTTTCTTCTTTTCAACCAAAACATAATAAACCTTTGTGCAATTTTGCTGGAACATGTCAAATTCAGGCAGGTTTATTGGATTCTGATTATCCTGGCCTTAGGTCAGTCATTTCCATTGTTGTGGTATTGTACTCACTGGATCTCAAGGCGGACGGGGTGACCTCAATCTCACTGTTGGTCTGGTAGGGCTGAAAGGCTGATGCCGAACTTATGTCACTGGCAAATAGTTCAGGACTCTGTGTCCCGGTGGAGCTGGCGCTGGTGCCATCGCCTCCATTGTGAGGATCCTGCTCTTCGAAGACTGCCACCAGCTGGAAAGACAAGATAAAATGTGTTGAACATAATAGAAATGGTGAATATATAGCCACAGCTCGCCGCAGTCATTAACTCATTTACACTGTTGCTTTTGTCTGCTTGCCTCTAGTCTAATCATGCAGCATCTGTAATCTTGTAGCGGGGTGTTCAGGTTGCCAGGTTGGGCTCCCTCTGCGTGCAGCTACTTCACTTTCACAGCGGTGATATGTTGCCACATTTCCCTGACCAGATAAGGATTACAGCTTCTCATAATTATCCGAGCCTTACACACTTTGCTCATCTCTGGTGCACTTAACACAGAAGACTGTAGCAAGAGAGACAGCAACTTTTGACTTTTGGATGTAGATATTAAGCCTCATTCATAAATGTTTTTGTACAAAGCTTTATTAATATCTCCCTTTTCCACCGCGCTGGTGCTGGTTCCGTGCCAGAACCGGCTCGGTTTTCCACAGACTGAGAGCCACAGAATGCCTACGTCTTTATGCAACCCTCTGTTGTCCTAGCAACGCGCTTGTCATTACTGCAATGGAAGACTTTATACCCTTATTATTGCTCAAGTAAAAATGTGCAATTACAGCTCTTCATGATCACTATGGAAAGAAAATACGTTCAAGAAGAATGGTCGCTATATCAACACTAGCCTCAAGCTAGGCTAGTTGAAGACAATTGGTTTCCTCCACAGACCACTGTTGCTTATGCTTCAAGTCCATCTTCGCTCCTCCGGTACACATCTCATCTTTAAAAAAATTTTTTTTCCTTGACACAGAACTGCTTGTTTCTGGACTTGCGTCAATCTGGTGCTGAGTTGGAAAAGTTTTTGGAACCAAGAACCAGCTTTATTGATGTGGAAAAAAAATAATAATAAAAAAAAAATATATATATATATATATATATATATTGTAGCCTACAATTATAGATTAATTTCTATATTTTGTTGCAATGTCTAATAATATTACAAAGCTGTTAATTTCAGGGCTAAGGGGTGCGTAAGAGTGGTTCACCCAAATGTCTACGTAACAAGCTTGATAAATAAGGCCCATTGTGCATGCATATTTGATGCAGCAAGTGCAACAGTAATTAAAGCATTCAACCAAACAAAAATAGTACACAGAGGAGCAGTACCGAGCTCTTTCCACTGGCAGCACAACCTGTTCCTAAATCTGTCACATGCCTTGTATCCAGATCAATCAAACCTGCTCCAAAAGCCTTACACAACAATAGTATGTACATAAACAGACTCAAGATGAGATTCCCTCTTATTGTGTCACCTGTGAATCTGTTCAACAAAACATGTTGTCGAGAAGGGAGCATACAAAGGGAGCATTAGTTGCGACTGGGAGCCAAAAAGCCTATGTGTAACCTCACTGTATTTGTGTTCTGGTAAAAATAGCAAAAGCCTTTTTTTTTTTTTTGTGTATTTGCTGTTTTTCATCACCCCAACGTGGGCAAATCTGCATACAAACAAGTTTAGAAGCCCCCGCTCTTCTTTTGATTTGATTCATATGCAGAGGACGATGCGTTTGCGTATCCATCCGCCTCTGGATTTATGCCTTTGCCTCGGTGTGTCTGTGTGTTTCACTGTCACAGTAATTCACAATGCCTTTTCACATTTAAAGCACGCTGTGTTTTTTACTGATGTTGCCTTTAAGATGAACTGTATCATGAGGACTTTACCAGTTTTACTCTAATCACATTTTACTGCAATCTCAAAATTATGTTTCTCAGGTTGAAAGGGTTGATCCTAAATTGTCTCATCAAACCAGAGAAATGATTCGACAGAAGCTGGTGCACCAAAATAAGATGTTTCTACTATGTTAGAAATGGGGCTAATTTAGAGAGGCTTTACTGATTAAGACAGAGTCTCTGTGGGAATGTGTTTTAAGCATACTGTATACTCCCTTGCAGTGGTGTCTTTCAAGTCATTATGTATTTCTTTGCTGGCCTTGTTGTGGGGATAAACATTTAGCAGTGAGCTTCTGTGATCACCGTCCCTGGAGTTATTACTGCACAGTGCATGAGCAAGCCAATGACTGATTAGTGACAAAGTAATCAGGCCTCCCATTCATATGTCGCTGGGAGTATTTAGCAGCCCCCAAAAAGCCCTCTGCCTGCCAGCTGTCCATTTAGACAAGTGCTTTATGCTGTTGTTGGTGTCGCGGGCTACGAGATTCCTTTTTAAACACGTTCCAAATCCCTCTAATTAGGTCCACTTTGCTACGCCTATGCCTCCTTTTAACCAGATGCTCCACAGCACTCGGCGGGTATCGGACACGCACAGCTTAAAATTGTCCACACACCCTCTCACTCAAAATGAAATGGGCCTGCCTCTGCCCCAACTCTATTATTTATGGGCTCCTGAAAGTGCTGTTCTGGCCCCGAAACCCAAAGAGACACTTGGCTAATTCAAGGGGAATATTTGTTAAAGTTTGAGCTGGTACCTGGATGTAAAACTTTTGGATGTCAGTGAAGAAACATTTCACAATGTCTTACCACATTTAATTTAAATATTTATATTTATTTACATCCAGCTCCATTCACCTACTAATAAACACTCTCAGTTTCAGACCAGATTCAGTTCCTTGCCCAACTTATCGGACGTCCTGCTCTACTTCCTGAGCCACTATTCATTTTGAATTGTTGTTCACTATGTTATATATTTTTTTACTGATTTTCTCAATGAATCACCTCACTTCCCTGGGTACTGGCCACTCCAAATTTTAAGATGGCTTCTCTGAGCTCTGCAACCATTTGGCTGATGAGGGTTTAGTGCCAAAACATTGTTTGTTTGAGTCTGAACAAATCTCAGTTTTGCAAGTTGGACAGAATGCTGAGATTTTTTTTTTTTGATACTGTATGCCATACACATTAATACCTCATAATGAAAAAATATGTTTGGAAGTGTGGCCCGCAATGTACTTTTAAAGTTTGTCAGTTATTTCAGAAAGGTGTCAGTGTCAAGGTTAATAAATGGAGCCTATCTGTAGAAGAAGAAGCCCCTTGTTACCATTCCCTGTGAATGGTACCCTAGATTAGTTTTTTGTTGGCTAATTCGACTAATTCATACTGCTCATGCTGTTTCCATTTCCAGTTATGGTACCAGGCTTTTCATTTTCCAAGGGCCAGACTAAGTAGTAACGCATTCCGCTGTAGTAATCGTCTAAATATAGACATATACAGTACATGCTTATACTGTGTCTTTGTGTTTTTTTGATTAAGGTAATAAAACTGCTACATGTTATCCAGGAACATGTACCTCGAAATGCTGTTCTGAAACTTTCTAATCCAGCAGAACACAGTAGCAGTGAAGAACATATTTGTATAATTGACTGTACACTTAAGCAGGTGGATGTATGGGATTTCACTGTAAGAAGTAGCCCTTTATGCATCACTTTGTGTTTCCCATCCTCCTCTCTGTCCTCTCTGTGTATGGAAGAGGGCACACTAGGCCAGAGGGAAACTGATGCAATTCTTGCTGTTGACGGGACAGAAGAGCAATGCAGTGAAAGCCATCACACAAACGCTTTGCCTCCGTCTGGGAATTGGTCACAGCTACTTTAGAACTGAGATGATTTCACGTGTCTTCTTTTCTTCATACATTCCCCCGTGGCTGCTGTACAGCAACGTCAACTTGTATTCAGAAGTTTTTTCAAAAAGTGGGAAAGTTTCTTAGCGACACAACCAGCATGGCTAATTGTCAAGTAGCGTGACAGGAGAGAGTCTGCCACAGAGAATTTTAAACTTGTGAATTACAACTTGCTATAACCAACAAAACATAAAGTTATATCGAAAGCAAAGATTTATGTGAGGTGAGAAAAATGTTCCACCTTCCAGTCTCGGGATAAACTCGATTTGAAAAACCTATTTAACTTCTACCTGCTTGAGTTGAAGGAGTGACGGAGTCTTATTTCATGGCTTCTCTCTCTAGAAGCGAGCTACAATGATGCTGCTGCTGCTACCTTAAGCCCCTGGAGCAAGGCTGACACTCATCCACTCTCAGCCGCTTGCACAGCCTGTCACAGCAGCTGCCAATCAAGCGCTATCTACCTGCAAGCCTTGGGGCTGCCGGAAAAGAGGCAGGCGGAGGAGGATGGAGAGCGGCCATGATGAAGAGCCGAGACGATTTGGAGGAGAAGAAGAAGCAAAGGCAAAGAGAGGGATAGTTAAATCAGGTAGTGCAGGTAAACGCCAAATTTTAGCATTTCCATATCTGTAACAGTTAGAGGATGGAGACAGGGGCACCACAAAAAATAAAAATTGGAATCTCAGGGATGCCTTTCATGTTGGCCTGCTTTGAAGTGCTTTTGGCGGCGAGGTGGAGCAGAAGAGAGAGATGGAGAGATGGAGAGAGGAGGGGAACGGGGGAGCTGTTTTGACAAGCCCCTCCACCAAACAAAGCCCCATCTCCAGAAGCTGTAACACGCCAGGAAGTCCTCGCTTCCGATACAATGTTTTGCATGCAGACAACACGAGACAACAGAGGTTATTAATAGTCACAGGGCAACGCTGGCAGTGCCATCAGAGACTTGGAATACCTGCGCTGCCGTGCTTTGACACTAATCCATATCTGCCAAGACAGCTTTTTTACAGGCGAGTGGAAAAGGAACGGCTGACACAAGTCGACCCGTGGGGAAACCTGTCCGCTCAATCCACACCTTCAATTAAAGAGCACAGCCAACGTTGTGCCAGACTGGGTCCTGCTGTGAATATTTATTACCACACAAAAAATCAGAGCTTGGAGGAAGGATTTTTTTTCTGTTTTTGCTTTGCACTTCTAAAAAAAAAGAGTGCACCTAATAAAAAGTGATCAAAACTGAACACAGAGAAGAGCTAAATTTATGAAGCCAAGATTAGACCCTTTTTCTCATGGGTTGTAATATATACATCTTGGTATTTTCTGCTTAGTTCAGAAAGACACATACTCAACAGTTCAGTCCAGGCTTCCCTTTGTCTGGATGTCATTTATCATCATTGTATTGCAAGGGCATCAGGCACAATGTTGGTGCAGCAGTGCTCAGAACTATGAAAGCCCTTTTCAGCACCAGCCACTCCAAGGCCTGTTGAGCAATAGTCATAAGGCAACATCCCTCATCATCACACTCCCCATGTATCCATCTATCCCATCAGTTTACTTGAGTCATCTATCACAGAGTAGGATTTCTGAACTGCAGTCATGGCTCCTTGGTCACTGGGGTTGACAAAATATAGCCCCGTCTATTGCTCCTTCTGGGACTACTGGAATAGTTCAAATATATATTTAGGGCTCGTAGACCTTGTAGACCAACTCATAGTTTGATGTATAGTAAAGATGAGACCACACCCCTCATTTTATTTTATAAATGTATTTGATTGGGATGTTAAACACTGGATGTTGATGAATATAAATGACACACACATTAATGTAAACATGCCAGATTGTAGCCACAGGCTAATTTCCATCTGTTGGCCCAATACGGGTGCAAATTTTTATATTCATACACCAGTGCTGTGTCACTGGAGGAAAGGGGGGTTAAGTGTCTTGCCCAAGGACAAGGACACAACAAAAGCATGAACTAGGGAGAACAAGATTCGAACTGCCAACCTTCCGGTTATAGAACAACCGCTCACCCACCAGCCACTGCTTATACGAAGGAAATGAGAAAACATTCTTAGCTGCAAGTTATTGAAGGATATTTTCCTGTCAGGTTTCCCCAATTTCTCTTGGACGTTTTTTCCTTGTACCACTCTCTAGGTCCAGTACCCTGCAGATTAGGAACACAACAAGAACCCACAAAAAAAACTTTTAAAGATGTTCTGACCCTAGCCATGAAATCTTGTCACTCAAACCCTAATGCTGTTTCTCCATCTTTGCTATCTTTTATTCAGTCCACTGATGAGATTTGGCAGTGCTCATAATGTTACAGCTTACATCAATGCTGGTGATGTTATAATATTTTATCTACTACTTCAATAAAGAACCCTGAGGCAAAAAGCAGACTGTGGGCTAACTTGCCAACATTGGTCATTGTTCAACCACTGGAGCATAAATGAAACAACAGTAACAAAAAAATGACAATGTGTTAACTCACTTTAGGCCCTGTCGACGTAGCAGATGGAAGCTGCTTCATCTTTTCTTATTCACTGAGATGCACTTGTCTTGGAAACTCTGAAGGTTAGGTAATATTACAACAGACACAGCAGAATCTTTTGATCTAAGTTGTTAATATTTCATTGTTTTCTCCCACACATTATTTCTCTCCAACCATCAACTGAGCAAACCAACAAAGTGCTTAGTCCTGTACTTTTCCCCTTCATTAGGACCATCAAATATTCAGAGAATAGATCACAAATGCTCCGGCCTGCCATCACCGGTATTCCACGTCAGCCTCAAATGGCACCCCGCCACGCATCAGAGGCATATGCATATTTCAGCTGCTGTCACAAGAGTTTGGCGTGAGGGAAGAGCAGGCCCGAAGGCTTGCTGAGGCTCGACCTGAAATGATGACACGGATGGCGGAGTAGATGTAACGTATAAAGATGCTGTGACATTGGGAAAACATCCTCCCATTTAAAAAAGACAGTGAGGTGTATGCAAAAGAGCAGAATGACAACATGGCTTAAAGGAATGTATTTCCCAAACAAGAGGCCAGATTGATTGGCTGCTGTTTGCGCTAAAACAAAGTCATCAGCAGAAAGGAAAACATAAAAGAGCAAAATATACATGAACAAGCAAAGTAGAACCAGATTTGGAGTTATTCTTCTCAATTATATTCAGCCAAGTTCTCATCCGTGCCTTTGAAGTTTTTTGCGTGCACAGGGGGAATGAATTCACACATTATACCGCGCCCCGGTGCAAGTGCTACCTACGCACTGCTGACAGAAGGGGAAAATCCTCCTACACTTCCATCCAAATCCATTGTGTATATTAATACTTTAAACCTGCTGTCATATGCAGTTCAACATCATAAAGCAGAGGTAAATGCAACACACAGCTAAAGACAAAGTGAAACATTTGAAGAGGCAAAAGCATTTACATCATTTTAAAGGGGAGATCTGTAATTGTTGTCCGACTAAATGAACACTTGCTACTGATTTTCATGCCAGCCACATGTTATCTTCAGGCCAAATTCTCTATAGTGTGCCATTGCAAATGCAAAAAACAGGCATTGTCAGGACTGACTAGATTTAGTATCATTGGAAAAGCTTGGACAATCTTGAAAAGAACAATAATGGGGGAGAAAAACATTTAAATGAGACATGCAACCTGACCGGACATCCCAAATAAAACACCAAATGTACAATATATCCACATAGGGTATATTATAGCCATCTAGCATATGATAGGTTTCACAGTCTGTCCAAGTCTGGTTGGCCTCCTCTCAAGCACCACAGCGCTCCCTCATCATCAAAATAAATCTTGAACTTATATTTCTCTTGACTGATTTCTGTAGGAAGCGCATCATGGACTCATGGAATTAGTGACCTGGGCTACACACTGACATTGTCGATTATTGCATATGTCTTCTTTGCTGCGTGTATGCTGGGCGTCATGTGTAAACATCAAAAGGGGTCAAGTTCTGTACTAGTTTGGCCTGTCAGACCCCTTCACTTAGCTTTTTCTTAGTGACGTAAAGTGGTTCTAGACCACCCTCCCAACAACCATGTTTTCCAAGTTCAACCTACCTTGGCCAGGCTAGTTCATGACAATCGCCAGTTATTCTTACGCCAATGGCACTTAAAGACAGACACTGACAGACAACTCTCACAGTAGTTATTATGAGCAATTTAGATTGTGTGTAGTAACTGAAAACACTGGGCCTTCTTAGTAAATTTGCAGCTAAATAGGCCACTCCTTGCCTCACAGTGGCAAATTAGTGCCTTGTGCAAAATTGTGCAGCATAGAGACTCTGAGCCTTAATGTTCAAACAAAGCTGTTGGGCCGAACTGTTCTTAAAGGAATCTAAATCAATGTTATAAACCTACCTGCTCTTCGGCGTGCCCGTCCCCAGCTCATTGCACTCCCAATCTCATAATGCCTTTGGTGGCCAGCCCTGATTCACATGCAAAACAACAGCCAGACAGACTGTCTGGAGAACGCATAAAGATATGTGAGCAGACCCACCCACTTGAAAAGAAACACACAAAAAGCTCCAAAAGTCACAGTTTGAATATTAGTATTCCACTCCTAGAGCACTAGCTTTAGAAAAAGTCATATTCTAACAGTGCCTTTCAGATGGGAGTGCCCTTCAATCTTTCATTGGTTATGCACAAAGCCGGGAGAGAGTAATTAAAAAGTCCACATCCAGGGACCTCAGTGGAGGAACGAGTGGCCCAGAAGAAGAAAAAAAAAAAACACAAGGCTTCAAAACAGTTCAGGCTTCTCTGGTTGAAAGGAATAGACAAGAATGAAGAACTAAAAGTTCAGCAGAGCAGACTAAAACAGAGATGTATCCCTGACAAAGCGTCAGTGTAGATGCAGGTTATTTTATAGCTTTAACAAGGCCGAGTCATTAACTACAAGAAAGTGAGCTTTAGACATGTATTACTCTTTAATGCTTAAGTCACATCAAGGCTACAGTGATTAATAATGAAACATTTAGATCATAAAGATTTACACACTTCATTAATGTTAGAAAGGAGCAAGTACAAGGGGCTACACTAAGGGGGCGGCATGGGGGCGGCAGTAGCTCAGTGGGTAGAGTGGTTGTCTTTCAACCGGAAGGTAGGCGGTTCGATTCCCGCTCTCCCCACAGTTCATACTGTCATTGTGTCCTTGGGCAAGACACTTAACCCACCTTGCCTACAGTGACTATAACACTGGTAATTACATTTGAACAATGTAAGTCGCTTTGGATAAAAGCGTCAGCTAAATGAATAAATGTAAATGTAAATCATACAGATGACACTGGATTAAAGGTCTGTGTATTGTTTGCTTGTTTTGCTCTGTAGAATTCACAGAGTTCAAAATTGCCCCAAATGAACAGCAACATAAGGGTAGGTGTTGTTGTTTAGGCCTGCTTAGCCATATTTGAAATAGAACCAGTACAAAACACAATGCCAATGTCCATGGCCTGGCCTTCATGTTATTGTATTGTTGCATAATGAGGTTTGAGATTCCCCAGTGAGTGGCCTTTGGCTGGTCACGTGGGATAGCCTCAGGTGAGCTGCCTCTCCGCCTAAGGCCATGGACCAAAACAGAGCTATTGTAATAAGAGCCCAGGCTACTTAACATGTGAAAGGGAGAACACACATGAAATGGCTTCAAAACAAATACCCCAGTCTGGATGATGAATTACTTATTGTGAATAAATGATACATTTTGTATTTAAGTATAGAGACTAGTGATAAATAATGTATTTTCTTCAATGTATAATATTCAGGGTTATGGGGGAGTGGAGCCTCATCCTACAGACTTAGGATCTCTAAACAATCAGCAACAGCTACAGGCCAACACTCTCATATACAGGATTTGCAAAATAAAGAAGAAAAGCATGTATTTGGGCATGCCTACAAAACACATGCTTACAGTATTTGTATGGCACGGCTTTTATATTGTGCTTTTCCACCTACTAAGCACTCAAAGTGCTTTACATCAAGCTTCCATTCACCCATCAGTGTCACAGCTGGAACACCACTGGAGGAAAGGAGGGTTAAGTGTCTTGCCCAAGAACACAACAACAGTATGAACTGTGGGGAGAGCGGGAATAAAACCGCCAACCTTCCGGTTATAGGACGACCGTTCTACCAAAGAGCCACTGCGCCCCTTACATACAATAAACAATTCTGCTAAAACCTGCCACTTAACATATTTCCTGCTTTTGTAATGTTAATGTATGTATTATGTACATTGTCAAAAATAAATAAATAAATAAATACTTCAAACCAAAACTACATTTCCAACGTGGTATTGTTGTAATACTGGTTCACAGATATTAGCAAAATATGGAAACATCGACAAACCTGTAGTCATTTACAAACACACTGCCCTTTTACAAGAGCTTGTTTTGGGTCACAAGTGGGTCATCAGACTTGTCAATCAGTGTGTCAGGTGCTCAGCAAGATAACCTTCTAATGAGCCAGTAATGGTTTTAGCGCTATTCTTGAAAACATAGCACGTTTGCAAAGCATGTAGCCTACCAGCAAATAAAACCCAGATCCACGTAAATGAAAAGCACATTAACACTAAACAATAAATCAGTAGCAGTCACCACGTTGACACCAACGTAATCTTCTTGTCGTGTCTAGGGTAACTGTCTCAGTCACTGCCTGAAAATACTGTAGAAATCCATCTTCTGTTGTCCATTGGCTGATAAACTCTCAATGTCTTCTTATATCCACCGCTAACATCATATTGAATTTCTACCAAACAAACTAGCTAACGCTAACTACATTTACATTGTTTTAAAAGCCTCTGCCACCACCATTGTCACTGTAAAGCCTACGTACACTAGGCTACTGTTCGTGCTCTGTTATTGTCCAAAATTCACACCTCTTGGCTAATTTCATTTAGCCCTATTAGCGCTGATACATCATTACAAGTACAAAGCCGAACAGTGTTTTCTTTTCTAAAAAAAAATTATTTCCAATTTCCCTTTTATATGTGGTCTACAGGGTTATTTAAAAAAAAATAATAATGATGAAGACATGGTTTTTATCTCCTCGTCTGACCCGGATAGTGCCGACAATTATGAATAAGTCCACTTCACGGAAGGAATAGATCCCTTCTATGACATTTAAGTATATATTTTATGACATGTTTTGAGTTTGAGTTAAAGAAAAGTAGTGTCAAATGCGCATATTTTTTTTTTTGTGTCGTGCGTAATACGTCTAATAATACGTCTAACTTCATGTATGTTGTGTTGAAAGTATATATAATGCCACTGACAAAATTGTCAGTCATTTTTATATGCAATTCAACTGCACTTGTTTATATATAAATCACAGTTAGACCAGGTCCAGACCATACTCTTGAGATTTAGTTTTACTGATTTTTCTGAGGTTTAGATCTAGTTGCATTAGTGTATGTATATAATCATTACTGTTGTGTTCCTTTAATATGTCTTATTCTGTCTGCAGTGTTGTTGAGGAGGAGACGGGGTCTTCTGCTCCCCTGCCCCACCCACTTCACTGAGGACAGGCAGAGGAGGGAGTCTGCAGCAGGCACACAAAAGCAGCACTCATTCAGATGCACTTTCTGGAGCTGGAAGAGCCACAAGGGGCCTGATAGCTTGCCACACCCCATGCCACACCCTCCCTAACAGACAGCCAGGTGTGCAGCCACCTGTCACAATGTGTGGACATGCCATATCCATCAGAACTCTTCAAAATGCTCTTTTATAAAACACTGTGTGAAAACACCAGTAAGAATCCAGCAAAAAACATTGCTGCGGCAGGTAAAAGATTAAAATGGGCAGAGCTCAAAGAAGATGAGCTGCTCCAGTACACCGGGCTCATGCTGTATCTGGGCATTTTGGAAGTGGTTGGGAGAAAGTAGACACCAGTGAAGGGGCCGGTGCCATCAGCTGTGAAGGACTACAACCAGTTCATGGGGGAGTTGACTTCTCCGATCAGCTGAAATAATTTTTCTTTTTGATTGTTTATTGTACTTTTATGAATTAACATGGTCTTATACAAAGTTAAGTGTGCTCCTATGTTTCTGTTACACTTTGAAATATGACTGTAGAATTGTAATTAGTTTTTTGTTGTATATGCTGTCTTTTTTGCAAATTGTGGAAAAATATCAATTATTATTTTTGTCTATCTCAAAAACTGAATTGGGTAGACACTCCAAATAATATTTATGGAGTTTGAAATTATCTTCTGCACATTTTGTATACTCATAATTTTGAGGGATATATAGGAAATTTGTTTCTGGTTTATTGCACTTTTTTTTAATCAATTTCTTTAGTTACTATAAACTTACTGCTCAGATATTCTTACAATATGGGATTTAGGGCTTGTATTGATGTATAGATGGTTAGAATACTCCAAAAAATGTCTCATCAGCATGTAAAAATGTAAGATATGCTCTGGTGGACTTGTTTATACTGTATGGCAGTTAATAAGGGGTTAATAATATTAATAATTAAATTACATTTTAATTGAAAATGACAGGGAGTATTTAGTTCACCTAGCCCAATGAAACCCAGCCACTGGTTGTTACACGAAACTCTTCAGTGCTGGCCAAGACAGAACAGACATGGAGCCAACACCTTTAACACTCACACGGACACAGAAGAAGCCAATGGGAACAGCATTATCATTATGGAGGGGGGGACCAAACCAACAGGAGGAAGGAGACCCCAGGATCCTCGTCCTTATGTGCCAAATTGTGCTGGGGACAGTCACAGTGGGACATGTAACACACCAGAGTACACAAGAAGACAAAGAAATGGAATTCTGTCCACAAGGGAACCCACAGGGGTGTCCCATGTTACAAGGGTGTTCAGGCGGCAGGCTACTCACAATAAGAATTTTATCTCAAAGATTATGACTGAGACTTCTACATATTGTTTTCTTTTGGAAGCAAAATCTCTACGAAATTAATTCATACATGTTGAGTTTTCTTTAAATAACTGGCATTCAATACAAACAAATGTCTGAGACCATTTCTTATCAGTGGTTTTGTTGCAGCCACACATTAACCCTGAGCACCAGGAGAAAAGAGCACAAGGCAACGTGGTACTGTCTGAACACTGCACCAACTTCTCTTCAGACTCAATAACAAGGACATAGGCTGCTGAGTTATGAGAGTGTTTTTTCTGCTTCTTCTTCTCTTCCATGCTGTTTAAGTTGCTGCCATGGGCTGTAGCTTCACACAACTGTGCTCCTCTGCGGCAGTGGGATTCTGGCTGGGAGGATATAAGGGCTATGGTGTGTTCAGAGGCTTGTAGAGGCTGACTAGAGTTGCTTTAAGTCATGGAAAGCCTCTTTGCTGGAGTGTTGCAAAGAGAGAATGAGAGAATGACGTGTGGAAAAAAGTGGAATGAAATGTAAGAGGTACAACTACTCATCTGAAACATAAATTAAACAATTTCTTTAGATTTTCACACAGGTTAAAGTCATTTACTAAGTCTCTTATACTTTTTAACAGCCCCATCTTAGTGTACCCTCCATGTTATTACAAGCTAAGGTCTGGTGCATTACCCAGGCAGCTTGTGCCCTCTAGTGCACATCAGTTTTAAAATACCTTGTTAGGTGCAGTTTTCTCTTTTTAATACTTATACATCTATTTAATCTTAACATTATGAAATGTGATACAGCATTACTTCTCACATTAATGTTTCCATAATCAGAAACGTTGCATTGTAGCCTTTTATTGTACTTGGGGTTGCAATAGTACATAGTATAAAATGAACTAATGGTAAGAGTACTAACATAGGTGATTTCTGGAGCCTTGAAATGGTCAGTAAGTCAATCGGAAGTGTCTGTGTACTGGCGACAGAGCAGAAGGGACATAGTGACATGGCTGTGCGTAGTGGGAGGTTACAGGACGAATTGGGGCTATACGTCTAGGGAGTGCTACTGAACTCCCGTAACCTCAATTATTCAGCATTAGGCCCAGCTATTGATTTCCCGTTGGATCGACTTACTGAGTCCTGAGCGCTGGGACAGTGACACGCTATAGCCCGCCCTGGGACAAATCTTTAAGAAGGGATGGATGGATGGGAGTCTGTTAGAAGGGGGAGAGAAAGAGATACAGATCCACGGTTGGAGAGGAGCTGTAATTAAAGATTGCCCTCTTATCACGGCAGTGATAGATGAAGATGTCACAGCGAGTGGGCTAGTTAGTTAACAAGAGGCAAAGGGACTCTTTAGTTTGCTTTGACGACCTTGGGGAGGACGGCTGACATTGCTCCGAGGCCGGTGGGTTCCCATGACTGGAGTTGCAGCTGAGGGCGGAACAATATTTATTTTAAAAGGAAAACTCAGTGGCAGTCATATATGTGTGGGAAGACTAATTGTTGGAAGACATGAGCTATTATTATTGGTGCTGAGGTTTTGGGAGGGAGTTAAGCTATTTTCTTAACTGTACCGCCAAGACAACTTGACAAAATGTCAACAACGTGTAGGGCAGAGTGAAATGAAGTCCACTTCAAAAATCAGCTGTGAAAACAAGCAAAAGCCAAAAGGGAAAACCAGGAAACAAGGAATGTCTCTTTTTGTGTTGTGTTCTTCCATATCTGGCTACTTGGCTCAGACATGGGTGATGTTCCAAATCAAACAGATGGCTAGAGTTCCCTTTCTACAGTTTCTCCTTGGCCCAACCTTGAGAAGCTGTGCAGGGCTAGGCACAGCTCTGAAGGAGAAGATGAAGTTGAGTAAATAAGGATGCCAAAAAGCACTACATGAAATTGAAACCAATACACATGGCTAATTTGAATAAATTAACGCAAATGTGTCGAGCACTTTCTGCTAGTCTACACCTAATCATTTATTTCCTGCAGACCTCCCCATTTATGCATGAGCTGCATCACCTGTCTCTCCTCTGTGGCCTCATTGTATTATCTCCTGTTGCAGAATAAACACTTGACCACTTCACATCCATCAACGTAAGAAAGAAATATCTCAAATCAAAAAAGAATCACTTAATGAAAAGGTAATTCTTAATGTACTATTGTATGTGAGTGGTTCAGAAATGTTTAAGGAGGCATTTTTGCTGTTATGCATTGGGCAAGACTGATTCACGGGTAACAGGGTGGGGTTGGAATCCTGGTAGAGAGCAGTTAGCTGAAGGCAGTCACAGCTCCTATTAAGCAGTTAATTGGCAGTGTTGGTGACAGTTACAGGCTCTGGGGCAGACCACAGTGACTCTTATCGTTGTCTACCTCTTCCTCAGAAGCAAAGCACTAACTGTATGTAACAACATAAACTTGACAATGCATGTTCTGAAATAGTGAGCATTAACAACAATACAAGCTTCTGCTTTTGCTTAAAGCTGTCTTGAGATCCTTAAATACTTGTCAGCACACACTTGGCAGACACTTTGTTTTAATATCTATGCAACGCAGATGTGGATCATTTATCAGGGTCGTTTTCCTGCATGTGTCAGTCAACAGTAAAGATCAAAAGTTACCGCAATACCAAAAAAGTGCCTAATCACATAATCACAACTAAATGTTATCATTAAGTTTTCTTCAGACCAGCAAAGACTTGGCCCAGACTTTGAGATTCATCAAACACTTCTGACAGTAGCAGCCTAGCCTGAAGGCAATCATTCCGATGCACAACACATAACTTTGGCGGGAGTTGCTGCATATAAAAATAATAAAACTGTTTGAACTAGCCTGGAACTCAGAGGTTATACAAAACATCACAGAGCTCTTCAGCGGTGGGATGAAGAGGAAGATAAAGAGAGATAGATGGAGGGGTAAAATGAAGAGCTGCACTTCACAAGATGGCAGAGCACTCAGCACCAGCTCACGAATGTAAATCAGCCACTCGATCATGTTGTCAGACAGAAGAGAAGCCCTGCACTCCTGTACTGACTTTTTCAATACAATAACTTAGCTTCGTACCAGGCAAAGTTTACAAAACCAAGCTTATACACACTACAGCCAATGTCAGGTGTTTGCAATAATTATATAAAAATTCATCATTTAAATATAATAAAACAGGCTCTCAAAGGATAAAGAGGCAGAATCATGATTAAGTGAATGTGTCAAGTTATAAAGCTACAATCTACACCTCTACAACCAAGAGGCAAAGCTTTCAAGACATCAGAAGCTCCATTATTCCCCTGTGCCTTCCCTCTGCAGATCCAGTTGCCTTCTGCTTTGCCCAGCTGCAAATATACCTTTACTGTTTCAGCTCATCAGGAAAGAGGAGCCTACTGTGGGAGCCAGGATGTCAGCTTTTCTGCAGGTGGACAGCAGAAAACACCTTTTGGCAGACGGGCAAGCCAGTAACGTCTGGAGGGGCAACACAAGCCATCCAAGAGCAGAACCCCTTCGGAGGCAATCTTGCGGCTTTCAAGAAGCAGACTCAGCAGATTTCTGAACACAATAACTGTGGCCTCTGACGCCCTGTGGCAGATGGTCAAATACAAAATGCATCATGGCGAGGCTGGGATGGTTAGAAAGTACCTTTATCTCTAGCGCTGTAAATATTTTAATACACCTTTGAACATCTACTTGGACATTTTTACCCCCTTCTATACCAGCTTCAGAATTGGACTAAAGGGTGTCTTTCAATCAAGTCCACATTTTCTTTTTAATACAATAAAGACATAAAATTTTTACCTAACCAATTGCTCTAAATTCCGTTTCTTTGAGCACTAACGGCTGCTAGCATGGAGTCTTTTGAAACTACAACACTCCAGTGTTGTCTAAATGGAAAAAATGACCCCCTGGAGGTTTTAGGTTTAAGAAAATCCTAACTTTCCCATTCTTTATTTCAGAAAGCTCAAAATATACGTGGCAATTAATGAGTCCAAGTGAGTTTTATACGAAAAAATAATGATTATAGTGTATTCTAATGATGAATCAACTAGGAATCAAATAAAACTTGTGCACCTTTTAAATTATTATTAATAATTATTATTACATATTACTGATTCATTTAAAAAATGCACAAAAAGCTGCAGAATGTCTAATGGTTGAATAAACCAGACAGTGGTCACTTAATGTGAGTGTGCCATGATCTGCCAACTCTTTCTGTTTCATTGTGTGTCTATTGGCAGAGAGCACCTAATGGACAACATAAACCAGAACACCCCTAAACAAGCCATGACAGCGTCCAGGTCTCGCCAAGCTATTTATGGGCAACATGCACAGTCCTAATTCTGTCTACTTCTGTTTGTCTCCTGTTAGCAGTCCTTCAAACCAATTAACACCTAGGCAACCATTGAGGTCTGATTCCTAACTCCTGGATGCAATTAGGAGAAGGAAACATGGCCACTCATGGAGGAAAGGGATTTAAGACAGTTGGCTGGGAATTGAGACTGTTGGTTGGCTTAATGATCAGGAGTCACACACTAGTTGGAGATAAAAATCCAAAGGCATTCTTTTTCCGCTACATTTCATTTGTGGCCAATTTGCACCTCACATTACGTAGCTCATAAGATAGAAATAAATTTTGTGGAATTAACAATTTTTTGGTTCCAGAATGTTTTTAGTGCTTTATGGGCCCCTGGAGAAAAATTTAAAGGCGGCGTGGCGCTCTGATCTCCGAAAAACACCGCCCAAACAGATCGCAATGTGGGCCTGGCGCCAGTTGTTTTGACTTCCCATCGATGCCCCCTTCAGCGAGGTTGGGTTTGGCGCATATTGTAGCGCTCATTAGCAGTAATATAAAGTAATACAAAACGCGACCGCCGACCGAGATCTGAAATGGTTTGTGAGTATGCTACAGTAAGCCGCGCAGCACGACTCTTTGGTGGCAGCTTTGAAGACAAGTGCATTCAACATGTGCAACAAGGCTTTTAACTTTTACACATTCTATTTGGTTTGACTGTTGAGGCAAGACCTTTTGGCTTTACAGGTGTTTCTGAACATCTGCTAGTTAGTCCTATGGTTGGTCTGAGCCAGTGAAAAACTGCAATTGCTTATTTCGATTGATAAAGAAGGTGACACCAGATAACTGGGCCAGCCTTTCTACTTTCCTCTGTGGACTGTAAATTATTCATTCCAGCAGGGGCCCATACATACAGTTTAAATATATAATGGCCTAATGAGGGCTATTGATCAAATAATTGATTGCTTTATGCATGGTCTAAGTGACTGCCCACTGATCCATTTGGGTAGCTCATTACTTAATATGCATTATTCAGAGCTAACCACTAACCAGTGGAGACTGCAGTATCATCTGAACTATGAATGTCAACAACATAATAGTGAGAGTGAGAGCCACATCAGTGACTCTTTCAGTGAACCACAGCAGAGTGGTAAGGGCAAAACAATGACTTGATTTTGTCAGTTAATGACCCAGGGTCTGTATTGTTAAGTTAATTCAACCTGCTTCAACCCTGTTTTTATCCTTAAGTCATAATTGAACCCAATCATTTTTTCTAGCTTGTTTCCCCACTTGTTTTAGTCACCTAGACTCTTTTGGCCTTTAACTGCTTTAAAGATTGACAGATCGGGCCAAACAAACTCTTTGCTTTCCAAACTTTGCCTTTCAAATAAGAGATTGTAGAGCATTTGGCTTCCTTCCTGGGAGACATCAAATGTTATCCTGTGAGTTTTTCCCACAAGTTTAGACGCAAACCACAACAAAACTGTCTTTTCTTCTTCTTGTGTTGTAACCAAACCCAAGACAAAGGCCTCTGGAGAGTGCTTTAAGAGGTAGATTACTAAACGCCTACACACTCCTCTGACCTGTAGGAGCTTTCAACCTTGACTGTAAGGGCTTGGGTTGCAACACAGCTGCTGGGCTATGCCATTGAACTCATTTAGCATCCTTCCTGCAAGTGATGGTCCATCAAACACTGGCAGTGCAGGTTTTTACTGTAAATGTGTAATTACAACACATCTTCTCTCAGTTTCAACTGTTGCTATTAGGCCTGCTTCCATTGGAGAGTAAACCATGTGCACTGACTATTTGACAAGGATGACAGGAGTGGGATGCCCTTATGCCTTCCTTTTCAATAAAACAGTACTTTGAGGTCTTTTTGAGAGATCAGGGAGGGAATATGGTCAGAGGATGTGTGGAAGGAAGAGAAAGAGGAAGAGAGAATGTGACTACAAGACATACTGTGGAGAATAGATTTGTCTCTAGGGAAAACTAAGCCAAAAGCATACAAATCCACTTTGAGAAATGAAACAAGAGCTTGCTCTGTACTTGCAATACAAGGGTCAACAGGGGCTAAATAGTTGGGGGTCATGCAGGGGCCATCTCAGTCTGAGCAGTTTAGCCTTCACAACCAGGCCTTTATTTGTCCACTAAAGCTGTAACACTATAAAATCTGATGTTCAGTCTGGCCAGCAGGGAAGCTGACCAGAGGGCAGGCAACCAGTACAGTTGTACCAGGCCTCAGGGTCTGGGGGCAAAAACTAAGCCCTCCTACGCTTTAGTAATATGGACAAAATTATATAGGGGGCCTCTGGCCATAGGGTTTGTCTAGGGCCCCATCAATTCTGTCAGCGGCCCTGCTGGCCAGACAGTCCTAAGAGTATTTGTAGAGTATTAGTAGAGTATTAGTATGTGCAGATACAGTGGTTCTGCTCATTGTTTTAACAAGATAATAATACTTCTAATGCTCTTGAAGCCTTGTGGTTGTATTAAAAGACAGACATTACAAAGACTACTGACCAAACTTCACTATATTACCATAATGGTATTGTGCATGTTTTCACAAACTCATACAAGTAGGCACCTAGTAGTAAATGGTTTAACACATTGAATCAATAATTCATCTAAATTTCAAATTAATATCAGAAATGATAGAGTTATCCATTTACAATTCTAATTTTGTCTAAATGACTAATAAAACTGTTGGCTCTTGATAGAAAAGCATTTGTTTCTCTAAATGGCAGCTGTAGAAAAGCCAATGGCACAAAGAGCGAGAGGCCTCCTCCATTGTTCCTGCTGGAGCGCTGGTTTCCTTCCAGCCCCTGTGAGCTGCAGACAGAGAAGCTCACACAAGGGACAGACTCAACAAGCACCTGGAATCGTTCGACGGCTTGGCGTCATTTATGAGCTATCCGCAGTCCTGTGGGGTCAGCTGGGCCGCCGGGTCAGGGTTTGTCACTAATGGGGCTCTGTGAGTGCCAGGGCACCAGAGCTGTGAATCCCCCAGAGAGGCATCATTCTGAAGGACCCACGCCTCTAATTGGGGAGCCTGTGTACATAAATGACAGATTATGACCTATAAATGAGAATTTATGTGACCATTAGACGTGCTGGGTGATCCCGGCAGAGATGGAGAAGGTGCTCATTAGCTATGCATTCAGAAAAGCCTGGCTTTGCCTAATTAGCCTGATGATATGCAGGCTACAGGCAGCCTCATGTTTTTCTCAGACATTACAGCCTTGTTATTTTGGGGTAACTGGAAGGTGACTGAAGTTTTGTGTTTTTACAGAATCTATGTATTCAGTGAACAAAAACATGGCATTCAGTGCAGCTTGGGTAACTTAGGCATATTTTCTGTGAGAGCCACTGACAGTTATTGTATTGTCAGTAGGAAAGCCAACCGTTTTATGAGACGTCTCCCCTGATGCTTTGGAAAGTGGATAAAAGATTATTTATCTTATATTAAAAAAGCTTTGAAATCTCCAGGAAAGTGTCAAGATCAATGCATCCGTCCGAAGATCTCCAGATGAACGGTAATATCTGGAAGATTGATCGGTGCGATTAGGGATTTGACAGCAGACTCAAATATTTGCAGATGAAGCAGTATTAGTGGGTGGATATTGAGTGGTAGCGGGGGCGGCAGGAAGACCATGTCATGGGAGGGGAGTGTGAAAAGCAGCTTCAAGAGACATAGCGGACTGTTTGATTGGTGTTCAACCTATTTTCAAACAAAAGGAATGAGTAATGTGTGAATACATTTAAAATTGTCTTTCATGACAAAACATCATAATTTGACAAGTACCAACACTAAAGGCAATTTTCATTAGCCCTTATTATCTAACTTTTATTTTTAGATTTGAAAGAAATTATTAACAAAAATTAACTGCAAATAGCAAATATCTAAAAAGCTAAAATCTTACAGTTTCTGAATTTGCCAAAAAATTATAAGATTTAAAAACCTAACAAAACCACAAAACATAAACTGAATCGCAAGTGGATCTATTATTGGCTCCACCAAACAGTTGAGATGTTATGGACAAACTTTCAAGACAGAGAAAACAAAGAACAACCTCAACACACTGTTAAACTGAAATAGCTTCTGTACATTCTAATTTTGAACAGTTCTCAAAGGTGCTGATCAAAATCACCACTTCCACCCGCCTGCCAAGTTCCTGAGGTGTCAGTGACACAGAATTACTGAATACATTATGACATCCATTTTAACAATCCTGTCACTTTTCTTTATTTTAGTAACAGCGCTTGCAAAATTGTTCTGAGCGTGTTAATAAGAAATTGAAGGTGAAGCTGATGATATACTAGACTTTTTTTATATTTGTGTTCTTTTTATTTTTTTTATTTAACTGTAGACGTAGGCATGATAGGTGATCAATGTATAATTGGGTTGATGTTTGCAACATTCTAGGCAAGAGTTTGTTAGTTAACTGTAGGTTAACAGTAGTTTGATTTATCCAGAAATGTTTTGAAGTTTGTGAGAAAGCATAAGCATGAAAAATATTAAAAATATAAAATATAAAAATGTTTAATTGTTTTGTTTCTTTATTTTTTATATTTTTTTTATAAATGCTCAAAGCACTTTGATTTACCCAGTGTATGACTTGTGCTATATAAATAAAATTGCCTTGCCTTGCCTAAATGAATCATTGTAGTGCATGATGTATGTGCCATGGCGCCCCCCAAGGCAGACGTGTTTGCCAGCTCCGCGCTAAAATTTCGAACTTTTTCTCTTTTTTGTATGTTTTTCGTGTTTTTCGTTCTTTCTGCAGTGCACAAATGCCATGCACTGCTAACATACAACCGACAGGCATTATTGGACATCGCCAACTCACGAAACTTTGTTTTTAGTGGTTCTATTCCGCTGGAGCTGCAGCTCATTGTTCGCCCATACCACCAAAACTTTTACCCCGAGGGCCACGAAGCACCGGTCTCGAGTGAGTTCGCTGACCCCAGGAGAGTGCTTCGAGACGGCGACGCAAGCGAGGCAAGAGGAGGGCTACATGCTAGGCTAAAAGCTCGCGCTAGCCGACCACCGCTACCCAGCCTCCTGTTAGCGAATGTACGTTCCTGGAAAACAAATTGGACGAGCTACGAGCCAGGATTTCAACCCATCGGGAAATCAGAGAGTGCTGCGCCCTGATTTTCACCGAGACCTGGCTCTCAGACAAGGTCCCGGACAACGCCATTCAGCTACAGACTCACTCGCTTCACCGAGGCGACCGAACGGCTGCATCCGGTAAGTCTAAAGGCGGGGGTGTGTGTGTGTTTGTAAACAACTCGTGGTGCGAAGATATACAGACTGTTGACGAGCACTGTTCACCAGATGTGGAGTTATTACTGCTGAAGTGCCGTCCGTATTATTTACCGAGGAATTTACTGCTGTGTTTTTGGCCGCTGTTTACATCCCCCCGCGTGCTGACTCCGCAGCAGCACTCAGCAAACTCCATGACGTCATCAGCGCGTTAGAAACGGCTCATCCTGACGCTGTTTTTATTGTTGCTGGTGACTTCAACCACTGTAGTTTGCGGACTGTATTCCCCAAATACCACCAGCATGTTGACATTCCCACCCGTGATAAAAACACTCTTGACCACGTCTACAGCAACATAGTGGTGCATACAGGGCTGCACCCCGCCCCACCGGACACTCGGACCACATCTCTTTGTTCCTGTACCCTGCTTACAGACAAAGACTGAAACAAGCACACCTGTCACCAAACAGATCAAACTCTGGACCCCGGAGAGCGAGATCACCCTGCAGGATTGTTTTGCACTGACAGACTGGGATGTGTTTAAAGCTGCAGCCACTGTGGAGGACTCTTCCATTAGTGTACAGGATTATGCTGAGTATGTGTCTGGGTACATCAGCACTTGTGTTGATAACATCGTGCCCACCATACAAATCAGGAAGTTTCCCATCCAGAAGCCCTGGATAAACAGTCAGGTACGTCACATGCTGCGTGCTCGCTCTCTTGCATTTAGATCAGGCAATGAGCGAGTACAAAGCTGCAGTATGGACTGAGAAAAGCCATCACAGCGGCCAAGAGGCAGTACAGAGAGAAGCTGGACAGCTTCTACTCTACTGGATTCAGGGCGGATGTGGCAAGGCCTGCAGCACATCACAGACTACAGGACCACCACCAACAACATCGCATCAACAGACAGCCTGCCGGATGACCTCAACAATTTCTACGCCCGCTTTGAGGCTCCCAGCAACACTGCAGAGAGGAGCTCACACACACCTGGATCACCCAACCTCCCCTCCACCAACCATCTCAACAACACAGGTACACAGAGCTCTGAGGAAGATCAACCCCGCAAAGCAGCAGGACCAGACAACATTCCTGGGCGGGCCTCAGAGCATGTGCCAACGAGCTGGTTGATGTTTTCACCTCCATCTTCAACCTCTCCTCAGCCAGCGCATTGTACCACCATGCTTCAAGACCACGACCATCGTCCCCTGCCCAAGAAGAACCCACCCACCTGCCTGAATGACTACAGGCCAGTGGCACTCACTCCAATCATTATGAAGTGTTTCGAGAGAGTGGTGCTGGCCCACATTCAGAGCAGCATACCGACACCATTGACCCCTGCAGTATGCCTACCGCCCAACAGATCTACCTCGGATGCAATCGCTACTGCCGTCCACTACTCCTCTCACACCTGGAGAACAAGGACTCATACATACGGATACTTTTATAGATTACAGCTCCGCCTTCAACACGGTCATCCCACACAAACTCACCCACAAACTGTCCACACTTGGTTTGCACCCCACCCTCTGTGACTGGCTCCTAGATTTCCTGACTGGCAGGCCTCAGTCTGTCAGGATTGGTAATAGGACTTCAGCCAGCACCATCACAAACATTGGTACTCCACAGGGCTGTGTACTCAGCCCCATCCTCTACACCCTGTACACCTACGACTGTGTCTCACAAGGACAACATCATCCTGAAGTTTGCTGACGACACCGCAGTGATAGGACGCATCGCTGGCGGTGAGGAGGCAGCTTACAGGAGGGAGGTGGCCAGTCTGGTGTCATGGTGTGAAGACAACAACCTCACCCTCAACACGGACAAGACAAAGGAGATGATAGTGGACATGAGGAGGGAGAGGAGAACGCCTCAGCCACTGTTCATCCGGGAACTTGAAGTGGAGAGGGTGAGCAACTTCAAATACTTGGGTGTCCACATCAATGAGGACCTCACTTGGACACCTCACATCACACAGCTGGTCAAGAAGGCTCAACAGCGGCTGTATTTTCTGAGGAGGCTGAGGAAGTTTGGCATGTCGCCCAAGATCCTCAGCAACTTCTACAACTTCTACAGCTGCACCATTGAGAGTGTCCTGACCAGCTGCATCACTGTGTGGTACGGCAGCACTTCTGTCATGGACCGCAAACGCCTGCAGAGAGTGGTGAAGACTGCGCAGAAGATCACCAGGACTCCACTGCCCTCTCTGCAGAGCATCTACCACCGCAGAGTCCACAGAAGAGCTGCTTCCATCCTCAAAGACCCCTCCCACCCACAACATGGTCTGTTCACACTTCTACCCTCAGGACGGAGGTACAGAAGTGTGAAATGCAGGACTTCCAGAATGAAGAACTCATTCTTTCCCTCTGCCATAAGACTCCTAAACAGCAGATAGGAGTCTACAATCACAATCACAACATTACATGAACAATTGTTTACCTACTGCACTACCTCACTTTACTTTACACCGTCACTTTACTTTACACGTCACTTTACTTTACACGTCACTTTACACCATCACAACTGCACTACCTCACCTTACTACACTTTACACTTTTTGTATATTTGTATTTTTTTGGTATACTTCCATTATTATTACTTGTATATTTGTCTTATTTTTTTTATTTTTACTTAATTGTGTGACATTTTACTGTGGACGGCAAAGTAAGAATTTCATTGTATAGGGAAACATGCTTTCTGTCTGTACACATGACAATAAACACTTTGAATCTTGAATCTTGAATCTTGAACCAATAATCAGGCTAATATGGTTATTGTGTGGCATAAATGTGGTGTCCCCTTGGTAGAGAGTGGTGTTGGACTGGAGCCTGTTCTGCTAAATAGCTGCTTGATGAGAACGTCCATGTGAGCGGAAGCAGAGATTCTTTTTACCAGACTATAGCTAAACAGCTAATTTCCATCTGTAATACAGTATAGTCCTATATTGTACACACAGACACGTGGAGAACATGCAAACTCCTCACAGAAAGGCCCTGACCTGAATGGGAATCAAACCCAGGACTTTCTTGTTGTGAGGTAGGAGTGCTAACCACTCTGTCACCTATAGGTACTATATTCCCACTAGGCAGCCCCTTTTTGGAGAAGCAGACAAGAGCACCCACAAAGGCTTAGTTTGTTACGCCATAAGCTAAGCTCTACCACCAGGCCACACCTCCTGTTGCCCCACTGGGATCTTTTTCTTCACACATTACCGTTAGACAAGGCCTGCCTCCATCTGGATTCAGCTCTGACAACCCATTCATCAATACCACTGTCCCAAAGCAGACACACACAGGCAGGGCTTACTGAGCCTGCCTGACCAACAGACATCGCTTCATAATCAGAAGAGACAGGGACCGGGAACAATGGGATGAAATGACATCAACACGACAAGAGGAAGAATAGCAGAGAAGGGAAAAGAGTTTGAGAGGAGGAGGAGGAAGAGTGCAGTGTTTTCCTGTGCATTCATGACCGGCTGACTCTGGGTTTGAACGTCCTGATGAAAAAAGGCTTCTGAGACTAAGGAGCATGAAATGACTTACCTGGTGGATCAGAGGCACATGGGCAGCGAGGCACAGAGGAAGAAAGACAAAGAGAAAAAGGCAATTGACTGTCAACACACGCTCCATGAGAGGCTTCAGTGTAAGCAAGCAACAAATGGCACAAGAGAAACAAAGTCACATGAAGACACTGGGAATAAAAGGCAGGAGAAACAGTGGACACTTTAACTTAAGTCACTGTAAAAACATGTAAAGAGTTTAACTGATGGCCTTTTAATTGCCCACATTCATTTTCTATTTTTGTAAACAGTGAAATTTCCACCAAATATTTCTTTATACATGAGCTCTTATTTAGCATTGTGAGACCAAGTTATGTCTGAGATCAGAGCATATTGAGAGCAAGACAAGACCAAGACTATAACAGGGCAAGAAGGAGTCCGGATTAAGTCCAATATATAATATCCAGCTCAGACTCAAAAAGGTTAGAGTTTGGTGAAGGATGCAGAAATAAAGTACTGATTATATTGTGACTTTCAAGTTTTATGGCTCTCAAACTGTGCCAGATAATGTAATGATCTCCCTAAAGTAAATCTCTAAGAGTGAGACAGTGTCTTCCCTTCTTTAGGTCCACTACTCTTTGTCTGCACTCATAAGTCGAACTCCAGTCAGTGGCCACTATAAATCAGGCCCGAGCTACCTCTGCTGAATTAAATTGTTGTGATGCAGGTAAGTTAGATAAATTATGACTTTTGTAAAAGTTTGTATCAGGCTAAAAAGTTTTAATGAGTTTAGCTCCTAATATATCTCTGGATGCACTACTGCTTGAAGATCAGCGCATCAGAAATCAATTTTCAATCTTGACTGACTCCTGATCTTTAATATCTCACACAACGGCGAGCTGGAGGAGCATATACAGTATTTATCAAACACAAAACACACAGAGCCCCCCTCGCACTATTCATCACCAGCCGCACTACATTATATGGGCAGCACAGCCAGGAGAGGCTGATGGAGTGGTTGTCTTGGAAACAGAGACAGGCTCGGGTTATTGAAGGAAGGAATGAAGGGGTTTAGGGGAGAACGCAGGGGCCACGACGCAAAGACTTGCAGCAAGACTCGGCTGTGGGTGTGGGTTTCTATTTTTTTAATGTCAATACTCCACCATTGATAAAATACAACCAAAATTCCAATGTATGTGTGAATGGAGACTGGACAAATGGGCGAATGCTAACAAGCACAGAGCATGACAGACTGACAGCCACCTTTCACCCAGCTGTCTCCCTCCAGCAGTGGGTCTGCAGCCCTGTGGTGATTGTTGCTGGCCTCAGACCCCCACCGTACTCCGCTCCGAAGCCCACCTTCCTTTATACGGGGGGAAAAAAAACAAGTATCCAGGCAACCGGGCGCTGCTTCCTGACTGGAGTGGAAGCTACTGAGTGGATGGAGGAGAAAAACCGCATTGTGATGGACTGGGGAATACAGATGAGATGCTGAAAAAAACAGTGTAAATGAGAGGTAAAGGAGGATGGAGTGCTAGTAAATAGGATATGCAACAGATGGAAAAGGGGAACCCAGGATAAAAAAGATTTCTAAAGGAGTAAACTGCACAGAGGTTCCTGTAAAGATAAGATGCAGCGACAACACTTTGGACTGGCTCTGTGTTTCTGAAGATGTACAGTTTGAGGTACAAATGTGAAGAAGTTTGTGTGAATGAAGTATTTTTATCCCCATTATCAAAGCAAGATGTGTGGACTCCCAGAGCAAAAACATTATTTTAATGTCAAGGGAAAAAAAATAAATTTCAATCAGGCCAATAGAAGAATAAGCATGTTATTGCAGTGCTCGTTGCTGTTTTATAGATGTATAGACATGTAATTGTAAAACAGCAACAATGTTTTTCTAATTTATCTCATAACAGCCTATTCATTTTGGCTCAGTGGAGGCATTTATTAAGAGAACTGCGGGGGAAGCTGACCTGTACCAAACCAATAGAAATGGCAACCTTTCTCAAACAAAGGCAGTTAGACTTCCCTGGCAATTGTTTTAAGAACAATTGGCCAAAATGACACAAAATCATGGGTACGTACAGATTCAATCTGCAATCACAGCTAGCAATCAGTAGTGAGCTGCAGTAAAGGCCTGTGGGGAGCAATCTGGGCCATTTCCAAGCAGCATCTCCCTCCACTGTGGGCAGAAAAAAGCACTTCCACAGAGGAACCCAGCTCATTTTGAACACATAATTGTCCTGCTCTTCCCCTACAGCCTCATTACCGTACAATCTGATTACAGGTCGGGAAACAAAGGAACAGGATGAAAAATGCTATTCACCATCAGGAGGTGGATGCAGGTTCAACCTGTGAAATTTATGGCCCACTCTATCCTTTCTGCCCTGTGTGGGTTTTACTTAAAGTGCACAAGGAAAAATACAACTCTATAAAATATAGCTTGTGCTCATAGCAGCTGAAATTGCATGTCACATCCGTTTGCATTTCACTATGTAAAACATAAATTCTTATCCCCAGTGTCAAAGCCAGAGCAAAGCCTCAGAGAGCGAACGCAGATCTGACTGAAGTCAGCCCATTCTGTGTGTATGACAGGCCCAGAATGAAACTGTTTCGGCTCAGTTACCATGCTGCTCCCAATGAGCACATTTCATTGGCCTCTATTACTAGGTCAGGCTGCGTGTGGTGCTGGCTGTGTGTGTTTGACTAGGCAATAAGCCCACTGTCACTGTCACTTTCATCAGCACAATCTCACTGCTTTCTCTATTCTCTCCCTCCTCAAGGGCAGCCGTGGAAGACCCAGCCAGACAACAGTCACAGACAGGTAGTGGGAAACACACTACCAAGAATAGACCAGACACCAGTTTGTGTGTTTCTATTGTCCCAGAGGCCTAACGTCTGACAGAATGTTTGTGATTGTTAGAATTATGTATTGTCTATTCAAAGTCTGGCTTCAATAATCTTTAAACATCCCATTTATTTTCAAGGTTTTGCAAAATATATAGTGGAAGATGACAAAGTTTTTTTTACTTCCAAAAGAGGCAAAACTTACCAACAAAGATACTGCACTTCATTTCTCTTCTAAAGAAAAGGAAAATAACCTGAGTTTAACACTGTGCAGACAGTCTTTGTGAGTATTTCCTGTGTGTGTGCAAAACTGTCAGGAGCTGCTTTATTGTGGGCTGAGGGTGTCACCGACGTGCCATCAGTAATATGAATGCACCCGGGCAGACTGTCAGTCTAATAACCCTGCTCATTGCTTCTCTGCTCTCCAAATATGACAAGCTATGCTAAAGAAGTGCAACCTTTCATTGTGCAAAATGCGCCTCTTAAATAAACAGGTCGCAATGATATTTCAAGCTCTTTTCTTATTCCATCCCGTCCCCTCTGATCAGCAGTCCTTGTCCGGCTCCATTAGAGCTGTTTTATATCAGAGAATAACAATATCTCAGCCACTCTGTGGTTTACCGGGGCTGCCAGAGCGCTAATCAATCTGCGGCTCCTCTCTATAGGTGGACTGATCGGCTGCCATTATTCTCCAGTCAATTACCTCCAGTGAGAGAGAATGAAGGAGGAAGAATGACAATGGATGCTGATGAATGCCACTCAGGGCTCGATTTAGCCAGCTGGGGCGCCGTCCCTAAGCTGCCAGTAAGACAATTGGCTTCTCTAATAGGTATTTATATGAGCTCTCCTTCAGTGACCAGCTATTTGTTACAGAGGAGGGTTACGGCTGGATTGGACTGTTTACTGCTGATGTGCTATTTGCATAATAACTTCAAAGTGAAAGGCCACTCGTTGCATGAGGAGGTATGCCTAAGGAATACATACTGTATTTGGTGAGCATCTATAATCTTAATTGTCTCGTATTTCTGCAGCGGAGTAAGTAAGAATATAGCTTAATGTTAAAGGAATGCCACCGGGTAATACTTTAACAGCTGGTGAAAAAGTCTTACTCGAAACAGAAGAAGTAGCCTTAAATGGTGCTTGGAGTAGGTTGGTTTAGGAAATGGCAGGCCACAGACATGCTCTACTGTCCTAGCGTGATGAGAAAACAGTACGGTAAGTACAGTAAGAAATGAAAAAGAAAATATAAGGGAAAGTCTGAAAAATAAAACGACAGAAGGAGAAAGTGAGACTAACAGATTGAATTTAGAGTTCTGGGCCTTAAACAATGGATAAGTGGAAGATTAGGTGACATACTGTAAATAGATTGGCATACACACAAAGCTCATGATGCAACAGTAGCACCAGAAGGTTGTGTGTTCAAATTGGGACAATTGAGTCAATGGTGCATTTGTATTTCAAAAACATCTAACCCCAAAAAGGAAAGCTAAAATAAGACACTTTAAAAAACTACACAATAAAACATAAATGCATTAATCCACTTTAGCATCCCTTTACAGCATACTCCACTGAGGAGCAACGACACAACAATAAAACACAGGGCTCCAGTCTTAAAACACTATTTTGTTCACTCTCCCACCTGGCACTAAGGTGTTCTCAGCACTAATCCCAATAACACATGGCCACAACTGTCCCAAGTCGTTCCATCACACAAATTATAGTGTCCCAGACAGGTTCTTCAGTTACCTTTCACTGCATGCATGGCTTCTCTTTAGACAGTTTTTCACAGTCCTGGGCTGAGCAGCAGTTAATGCAGCCTGATGAGACAGACGGGCCGCCAACTTTGTCTAATTCTTCTTTTCTCTTTTAGTTCCGTGAAACAACTTTAACTTTGCGTCTAACATTTCCCATTGTTAGCTTCCACCAGACGAGACTTCCCTACCAGACTAAAGCCTGAGGGGGTCATATCCAACATGTTATCCATTTGACCCTGTGACCCGCTAAAGCACTCCCTGTGACCATGAGGAAATGTGGTTAAGACGCCTGTAACAGAATACGGAACAATTAGTTCAACTGCTAGTTTTACCTTCTTTTTTATCGTTTTAAACACCAACTGTGAGAGTTTGGCAGTGTGTAAAACCATTACTGCTGCGTGGCTCATTCACACACAGACATCTGGGCCTCGTTCAGCGCTGCTCCGACAAAACAACCATGATATGTCTCAAATGGAGCGGCATCACGGGAAGGCTAAATTAAGGCAGATGCTTTTGTTGCAGACAGAGCGGTCAAGCACTTCATGCATTTGAAGGAGGCAGAGACGGATGGGACACAAGAAGCTAAGGAGCCCCTGCTGTGGATAGACACTACAATAGGACTACAATAACATTCAATTTAATTTATTTATTTTTTTAAGACTAGAAGGAAGCATAAATGTAAGGAGTAAGTGTTTTTTCAATACTATAAAAATAATTTGTCAAGGTAAAGTGTGTTGAAAATGTATTTTCAGAGGGCAATAGGTGCGGAATAAACTGCCTTGAAGCGGATAAACACTGCTCCATATAGAGAAAATTATTGCAGACGGAAAGGTATTGCAGACCCTGTAAAGCAAAAAAATAAAAAAAAATAAAAATGTATTGTCCCTCAGTCATTCTGCTTAGACATGCTCCAAACTGTTATTTCAACCACACCAAACTCCTAAAATGAACGCAATAAATCACGGCAAACTAATGAGAGTGTAAGAAAAGCATATTTCATTGCATGTCCAAAAAGGTCTTAGTGTGGAATAACAGCGCAGAGGAAAGAGTACGCCGTTCCCAGAACTGAGAACTCCCTGGATCTGGAACAGGCTCTGTTGATAATATTTTCTTAAGTAGGCCTCGGGGAGGGCTTTTGAAACCATGCTTGATGTAGGATTTTATTTGGCTTGGAATAAAAGCCATCCCTTGGGTGCTGCTCCTCCTCCTCCTATAGGCCATTTAACCCTGCCTCACAGGCACACACACTTTAACATGCATCCAAGTAGGTTAGGATTCATTTTCTCTGTCATCGTCTGGCCATGAAACAAAGTCAGCCGGAGCAAATGGCCGCTTTCCTGCACGTCTGTTGGGTGCACGCTCAATCATTCATGCCTATTAAACACATCTGTCCTGAGGGGGAAATATCAATTATACTCAAAATACTTAAACCACTAAGATTTTTCATGTAAACAGATATGTTTTTGCAGCTTAAAGGGTGAATTTAATATGTAATTTACAGACATGGGCTCAAAATGTGATTTCTAGGGGTGTGCCGGTTTCAGAATTGGTGATGACGGTTATGACGTGAGTCAAATGTGACGGTTCATAACATAACCGTCGGGGCGAGAGGATGGGGGTATTAGTTTGAATAAACGAGCAGACACTGATTAGCTACTTGCTCTACGTATATTTAAAATTAACAGCAAGACAGCAGTGAATGTGATCTCCAAGATTGTGCACAGACCTCTCCCGAATCATCTCCAGCAGCAGCAGCCTCCGAAGCACCACTAACTCCGCCTCCGTTTCTCGTCAGCTGATACAATTTCCTCGAGTGCATCTTTTGTCTCCCCAATCCATCCCCCCCCATTGCCTCTGCATCGTGGGTCAAGGAAAGATGACTTTGCCAAAAGCTCCTGAGTGGCTGGCACTGTATTTGTGCTAATGTATGAGGCATAGGCCTACGCTGAGTTTCATTTACGATGAGATGCGCTCTAGTTCACAGTGCAGTGCAAGTGAACGCGGCGCGCTGGCGCTTCCATGTCACGGTTATCATTGTCTGCTATATTTGCTTTTTATTTATTAAAATACATGCAATTGGTTGATGAAACATTCATTAAAATTAAGATAAAAATTTGTACAAAACAGAATTCGTTTTTAAGAAAGGTTTTCTACAAAGCAAAATTTAATGAAGTGGTAAATATCATGTCTGACGATTTACAAAACTTCATTAAGTGGTAAAAACCATGTCTCCCGATATATTGCGCATCTTATGATCCTATCTAAAAAATGAAAATAATTTTTGATAAAAAGTTCTAATGACGGTGTTCAACTATAACCGCCGATCACACGGTTATATACTAACCGTCACACCCCTAGTGATTTCTTATCATGTCATTCAAATTGTAACCTGACATTTCCTGTGTATTGTGGCTTTTCAAATGGATGTGTAAATAATCAAAAGCAATAGGATGACCACGGCCACATGCTTTAATAAATTTTATTAGTTAGTTTCAGGGTGATTAAGTACAAGGTCCAACAAGAAGCACTGTCACATTGGAGATAGGAGTGTGTTTGTCTGGGAGAGCCTAAATCAATGGCCCTATCAGTCAGCCAGGCCAGGCCTCGCACTCTGGGCCTCTCCTTTCATTTATCACCTAGGCCAAGCTGTGCAACTGTGCCCATGTGTTCCTTTTGTAGGAGTAATGCTGTATGCTTGTGTCTGCTTTGCCCAATGTATTTTTTACAATGTATATGTGCATCCCAGCAGCTCATTATTATCTCCGAGGCTCTTATCTCAACAGCGCTCCAAATGCTTTGAAACTGTCAAAGGCCTCGTAGATGCTTTCTCAATTAGGAAGAAGTAACCTTTGAAGGATTCACTTCGCACAAAAGCCCCTTGTCTCCTTTTACACTATGTAAGACAATACAGACTGGATGCTTCTTACTTGTAGCTGTCAGCTGCCGAGTTCAAACTCTTTTATTTCTCCCGGAGGAGCCCAACGGGGAATTGACCTTTTCGCTAAGTCGATGGCATAAACAAAAAACAAACATACAAAATGCCAAGAAAAACTCAGCATTACCATAGCGATTGCCTGACAAGATGCAGTAAAAAGAGTGGAGACAAAGGGGCACATGAGCGGTGCATTGAGATTGACTACACCTCTATAAAAAGTGTTCAGAGAAAACAGAGAAAACAGAGAAAACAGACAGTTAAGTATTATACTGCCTTCTCTCACTTTGAAATATGACATACGTAACACAACAGAAATACAAAAAAAAAAAATATATATATATATATATATATTTTTTTTTTTTACCCAGGTAGGTCAATTGAGGTTCAATGGCCTGGATGAGGAGTTACACCTAACACAAGATTATTGCATATATATTGTATGTATTAATCACATTTCCATGCATACTTATGTCAGTGACCGTATATATGCAAGTACTAGGCAAGGCCAGGCAAGGCAATTTTATTTATATAGAATAAAAATACAAATTCAATTCATACACTGGGTAACTCAAAGTGCTTTACAGGAATAAAAGACAATTTACAAGATTTAGTCAATTTACAAGATTTAACTACTACAGTATGTAAGTAAAAAATAAAATCAACATACTGTTTATGAATGACAAAAGAATGCAGAGCGATAGAAGTAGAAGTTTGCACTGAGAAATGTGTAGGTATGTTTGATAGAATGATAGATTTTTTACATTTCTTAAAAGGATGAACTTTAACACCTTGATAAAGCCGTCTTTTTGTCTCATGTTTGGTGCTACTAATCTTTTGTTTGTCTGAGGCATGATTCGTTTAAGGTGAGAAAGAAAACAGTGGCTGCAAACCAATTTTAAAGATATTGTGAATAAGAAAGAATATGTCTTTGTGAGGAATGGAGAGCATTGGTGAAAGTTTTATAGACAGGCTGTGCAGCTCTGACAGATTCAGAGCCGGAAACTGTAGTCTGAGTTTCTATTGATGAGTGGACTTGAGAGAGGCAGAGATGAATCAATTGTGTGAGAGCAGACAGGAAGTGTGCACTTGGACTGGCCTCGGGGCCCCTGATGCTACACTATGTTTATCTCCTTTCACACACAGACTGGGCCAGGGCCTGGACTCGTGGCTGATTACATCTGGCTTGTCATCGTCAATGAGCAGCTCGACTCCTCGAGGTTCTTCTGCCCTGGAGCAGGCTGGCCTCACTCCATACTGTCTTTCTATAGCACCCCCACAATACCGGCCTTTTCAGGACAAATTTAATTTGGAGGTGCTGAGGACTGATAAACCAAGAGACAGAGTGAGGGACAAGGGGGAGGGAGGTCATTTGATACCTTTTTGTGCCCCTTTCAGCTCCCTTTCCTCCAGTGTGCACCCCACACCCCCTCCCTTCATCTGCACACAAAGACATCCTGTCCTCAATGCCACGGACACACTACAACAAGAGGATGAGTGACGGGCTTCTGAAAACAGGGTTTACAACATTTACACTTCAAATCAGAATCATAGGGAGTTTTATCAATTATAAGATATATTGATAAGAAACTACTACTTTTATTTGGATAAGATTACCTGCCCGTTACATTTTTTGTTGATTATTTCTAATTACTCCAAAAAATCTAAATACTGTATAATAAATACATATTATTAAAAATGGAGCAGAAAATCTGTGAGAAAACTGTGATCCAGAGATAAGCGAGCATAACGGGGCTCTTCTGTGTGTGACACAGATGCTGCCTAGTCTTTCCATGTTCTTTATTGAATTATCCTGTTAGAGAGGATGGTGAGCCGTCTGAGGCTGGGGGCTTCACAGGTCATTGCCCCACCTCAGCCCCACAGCCATAAGACCTCACCACCACCTGCAACACAGGAGACACACACAGAGGACAGAGTTTAGGCATATACATATCCCTAGTAAGCTTACAAAGCTTACTTGTTTCAGAAGAAAAATATAGCATTAGTGGACTGACTAAAATAGTTTATTTTACACAAGAGGACATAAATCGTATTTCATGAATATAAAGCAAATCTGAAACATCATTTTGAAATGTCCCAAAAAGAGAAAGTAGAAACAGCTGTGCTTCACCAGGGATTTTGTTTTTATGTTCCCATTCAAGGTCAAAAACCACCTAAAGCAAGATTTGTGATTTTAAACGTTTCCGTAAATCATTTCTAATTGAAACTTGGAATGCAACTAGTGTGGCTGAGTGGAAGAGCAAGACTTTGCACTTTTGGGCGGGCTTGAATTTGATGTCCCATCCATAAGCCCAACCTGCCTCCAGCCAAATAAGAATTAGAATTTGTTAAATTACCAGAAATGATCTTATTGAGGTGAGAGTTCAAACACACCTACTCCTAGTCCTTTTAAAGCATTGTCTGGTGTCGACTCAGGTTACCATTGCCAAGTTGTTGAGTGGGCATCACCCCCCTCCCGCCCCCAAATCCCCCTGCCCCACTCCTTTGTTATTGAAGCTGACATAATTGCTGGGGCATCTCCTACCAATATCTGGACTCACTATAAAAAGCTCTTAATAATTCAACAAAGCGATGCTCAGAGAGATCCGACGTGGTGAGCTCATCGTCCCTCAGATGCCAGGGGGAGGGGAGGGTCTGAGTATGTATCTGTGGGTGGTGGTCACGAGTCAAGTGTCAAGTCAGCCCTGTGACGAGGCCCTCCATTACATCACACTTGGCTGTGAGTGTGACCTTTGGCATTCATCACATTTATTTTTCTTTACTCCTTTGCAGTCGGCCGCTGCCTTCATTAATCAGCTGTGTGTGTAAATGTAGTGGGTGTGCTGATGCTCATTTGAATTTACATAAACTATAGGCCTCAGCTTAAATTGTGATTACTGGTTAGGCAAATTGCTAAGCAGGATTGATTGTGTTTTATTGTGGGGATAATGTGTGACGTGTGACCGATTGACTCTGTCACACTCCCTGCCTCGTTTGAATATTAACAGCCTTTTATTGGAGCTATTGTAGAGTGTCATAAAACTATTCTTTCAAGAATAGTGCACGATAAGAAATGCCATTCATAAGTGCAAAATAATGAGAATGTGACTGTAGGTTTTGTCGGAGAATTATGGGAATAAATTTATGAAAGAAAAGAAAAACTTGTGCTTACAGTACTTTTAGGAAGACACAAAGCTTAATCAGGAGGAGGTGTGCCTTACACTGTTTGAACTCCACAATATAAAGACAAAGGTGGATGTCCAAGCTTCTGTTCAGACCCAGCTGTGATTTTAGGTTTCTATTGTCTCAAAATATATACGAGTAGTTGGAGAGACAGCCCACCCCACCCCCCCAGACCAAACCAATGAGGGGAGGGGGACACTTGATGGGCCAAAAAAGAGAAAATGGAAGACACAACAGGGAAAAAAGAAACCTAGAACCCAGGCACAATCTGAGCAGAACGGAACACAGGCAGAGATTAACTTCTTTAACAAGGCCTTGTTGGAGGAGAGTATTCAGAGAGTCACTTCAGTCCAAAGGATTAGCTTTTGACACAAAATTAGACTTGTTTCGCTTCTACAGGAGCCTACATCTCAATTATGTACACGTCAAAAAAAAAAAACAACTGTCTACCAATACAGGTCAGACTGACCTAACTAACCAAAAGCCCCAGTTTAAACCCACATCTACCTTCTGTCCAATGGTACAAAGTGCTACATGAAATGAAAGTGGTTTTGATGTTGAGAATCTCCAAGTCTACATATTCAAATATCTCACACAAGGAGAGATGTGCTCTAGAAGCCCTATCTGGGGATGATGAGTTTGTTATTAAAAAGGCAAACAAAGAAGGTGCTGTTGCAGTTTGGGGTATGATTTTTTTATGTCAATGAGACTCAACGCCAACTCAACAAGGCAGACCTTTATAAACCTCTGACTGATGCTCTAAAAACGGAGTTAAAACAAATGATCAGAGATGCACTAGAAAATAAATGGAATAGTAAAACAGAGTTAAATTTCTCTACAATGATAATCCAAAAATGGCATCTTTCTAAATGCTTCCATAAATCCATAAATGTCTTGACAATCCTCCTGGAAGGCCAACTGAAGCAGCAGCTGAGTATATTGACCACTTCATTAAATCATATTTACCTTTCATTCCAGCGTATATTAAGGCACTTCTGATGTGCTCTTCATGATGAAACTACTGAAAAAATACTACTACTGATTAAACAAAAAAAACTACTTCTGTTGAATGTAAGTTGCTGCTAAATGACTAAATGTTAAACTGCTAGCCACAAGTCCTGAAACATGAGAAGGCCTGGCAGCTTGGAGACACTACTTTAGAAGCTGCCTATCAACTGAGATGCCAACTACTGATTTTATTGTGTCGCTGATAGAATGAACATTGATTGATATTTCAAGACAAAGTGTAAGGCAGGTAAAGAGCTGTGCTATTGGTGCGTGTTACAGTCAATCACATGCCGCACTAAACCTTGGTAAATGGGAGGAGGACTTTATCTTCAACACTGAAAGGAATATGTTCCTAAAACACATTATTTGGTGGGGATGTTACATCAATAATGTCTCTTTGTTCTGGTCAGGTTCAGAGGCAGAGCCACATGAATTCCATGAGTTTCTTAATAGTATCAATCCCAATATAAGGCTATCACTGGAGTATAGCCAGGAAAGTTTTCAATTTCTAGACACAACAATTTTTAAAGATTACTTTGAAAATCTCTGTACACTGAAAGTGATGAGACACTGAGACAGATCTTTCCAAAGCCCCCTCTCATTAGCTTTACTGTTCACAGCACATACCAATAAGACCTGGCTGGGATCCAAACCTAAAGAATACAAGATTAACCATCATATTAACTGTAAAACTACTGGAATGCCCCATTTGCAAAGATTTTAACATTGGAACGACGAAAAGACCACAAAAACAACGAGCCAGTCTGCAAGCTTTTGGAATTGACCACATACCTGTAACAATACAAAAAGGTGACCGATTACAAAGACTAAAACAAAGGGACTGCTTTTGGAAACATTGACTACAAGCTACAAAACACCCTGGACTTGACAAGGACTTGGATCTTACTGTCGTTCTATAGATTTTATGTGTAGTACATATGTGTTCTTCTGTATCTTACTTTGTTTTTATTCTATTTAACCTTGTTGTTGGATGTTTACACTGCCATCTGCTGGGTAAATATGTACACACAGGTTCACACAGGTGGAAGTTCTATTGGTGGACTACTTCTTTAAATTCTGCATTGTTCAGAAAGGCATCTGTTTTCCTCATCCAGTGTGATTATGCCCTAAATCAGTCATTCCATAAGTCAAGTCCATAAAAATCGGAAATCCAGTGTTAAACTTTCACATTAAATCTTAAACTTTCACTCTAAGTGGCAGCTAGCTACACAGCCAGTGTACAGCTCACAGGTGTTTTTTTTCATAAGCAGATACTGTACTGTTTATTCAAGACTTTTGTCTCCAACTGTGCACTTTACATTATTGTCTCCTAAATCTCAATCACTGACTACTTGTAAACAGCCTTCATATGCACATTATCTGTACGCTCTGCAAGGAACTGTCTGTTGTTCATGACAAACCCTGTGCCAAAGCTGCTGCGATAGGCTCCCGTCCCGTGTCAACATTTAACAGGTTTTAAGCGGAAGAAAATAAATGAATGAATCAATGACTTTCTTATACTGCCAGCAACAGCACTGACATTGTACAAAGACATTTTTTTAATAAAGCATGACAAATCCCAGAAGGCTTTACCATTTACTTTTGACACTTCACAACAATATCCATTCTTTTGACGAACATAGACATGTGTGAAGTTACGTGACCAGATCACCAAACTTTGTCCGTGTCCAACAGGACGCATCAGGGGAAATCAGCATCCCTTAGCTAATAAACAGTAATGACCTGCTTCTTCCCGACACATCTCAGAGCTTCCCCTCGTGTCGATGCGGTGATGAGGACCAAACAGCAGAGCCAGCAGAAAGAGCCTGTGCTTAGGGTGGCCCGGTAATTACTGATAATTGGTTTAACATGGGTACGGAGAGAGAGAGAGTGGTGGAAGGAGGAGTTCTCCCTCCGAGCCCCCAAAACGGCTCGCTTGATGTGGCTGACTGTGTTATCTCAGCTCTCTATCAGCACAATGAGCTCATGTAGAAGCATGGGGTGAGGAGGGAGGTTAGGTAAATGGCAGTCTGGTAAACAAGGCTTGTCTCAAACGTGCTCAAACATACATACATAATGAATAATACAAGCAAAGGAGTGCTTCACAGGTAAAAGACTATTCACAGAACAAGTCAAAATAAAATGTATCACACATGTACACAGAGTAAAAAGGCCCAACTGTGATTACGCCGAGCCTGAGGGGAGTTGGAGCTGGACCAGATAAGACAGGCATTCTGAGGGCCATTATGAGCCTCCTATCGGCGGCTGTGTGGGCAGAGATGAGCTCTATGCTAATACCCTGACCGTAATTTTGTCAACAGGGGATGGACGTCTACACGGCGCTCCACTGTAATCTGCTTATGGACACACACAAAGAACTACAGAGAGGCACAGACGCTCTTAAAGGTGTGTCGATAAAAAGGAGAGGACCATGACCCATCACTGTTCTGCATGACATTTACTTGACTTGTTTCATTTCCCTTTTTATACTGAGCCAGGCTAATCAGTTTGTATTCACTCTCAAGTGCAGCTGTGCATTTACAGCTGTGTATTTGTCTTGTGATGTTTGCAACACCAAGGGTGTGGCAGTCTCACAAAATATGCAGCAGTGCGTTGTGTAAAATAATGTATCAGGCTTTTTTAACTTGGTGTCAGAACAACAGCAACTACATACAGTATATCACTGATTCCTCTTAAGACAATAAAATGCACTTGACACTTGTCACCTCCAGCCTACACGCAGCTCCTTTTTGGAATAAAACCTTGTTGTGAGCATGGCAACCACAGGCACAATAAAGTCAGGTCTCCTCTACTTAGTTTTATGACTACTCCAATACACGCAATCAGCCATAAAATCCATCCTCACACAAAAGAGCCCTCCAATAAGCTCTTCTCGTAGAGGGGAATAAAACAGAGGCGCTCCGGGCAGAAAACAAGCGCTTCTCTTCATGTCGATTTACTGGAGGTCCCAGCCACTCTCTCCACTGATGAAAAAGCTGTAATGTTTTCTTTTGGACAGAATAGTTATCCAGAGAATAGTAGGGCCATCTACAATGTGCAGTGGTGAAATCAGCTTCTGTAAAAGACGATGAGGTGACGGGTAAATAGGCCTGGCTGTCAACTGGATGTGGAGATGATGGCTTTAAATCAAGTGAGAGCAGGGCTGTCACAAGGAGTGGAGGAAGGTAGTGTGATGGTGGATTATGACTATGAACTTTGAATACACAATTCTCATCAGATATTCTCCTAAAGTTAAACATGATACAAACCCTCGCAGCATCAGTCAGGGTAAAAGGGACTTTACAGAGTGACACATGAGTGGTACGTGCTAAATCCAACTCTGAAGGTTCTTGAAGGCATTTTGACAGAGCTTGTGCATGGCATACATGTCTCCCTTTTAAGACTCATTATCCCATTTAGTCCTGGCTAAGATGACTTTGAGCAGGTTTCCTCTCTTTGCCTTTTTCCATTGACAGTTCTCTCTCTCCTCTCCAGCATAAAGCAGGTTTTAACTGGATGATAGACGTGTTGATGGCTGCTGGAGTTCATCAACAGGGGCATAAGCCTCACAGTTACCCTGTGTTGGACCATTAGGCTTTCATTGTGTAAGCTCTCACAGCTGTGTAGTACTGCTTCAAAGATGTGTACGGTGAGAGTAGAGAGAATCAGGCTTAGGCTTTAAAAGCACTGTGGTGGTGATGCAGACTTTTCTAAAGTATGCTGAGTGGAGATATTATCTCAGAGAGACAAGACAGACTTAGACTTAGATGAATGGTTGGACCATGACCGATGTCTCTCAAAGTTTGTGTGTTAAAAGAACAAAAGCTCCTTAATCAATAAAGTGTTATTTACGCAACAGTTTCAGTAGTGTTTGTGAGTTGTGCACATATCTGTATGAAGCATGACACTGGAAAAGTTGAAAACTCTTGCTGTGAGGAGATGTTCTCAGAAAAACATCTACAAAGTCTCAAGTTATCGCGCTGAAGGCTGGCGCTGAAGGCTGGTGCGGAAGGCTGGTGCTGAAGGCCTGCTTCTCTTCTCAGGTCTGGAGTAATGTGATAGTGCTGTTTTGTACTGAAGAGCCTTTTGCTCCACTAACCTGTAATCTATCTTTCATCTATACAGCCATGTGTAACCAACAGAATATTGAAATGATGATAAAGTCATTCAGATGCAGTAGAAGCTTATTAATGTAGTTTAAGTTGAGTTGACTGTGTAACCTGGGGTTTCCTACCTCCTGAGGAACATGCTCTAGGCACTCCAATAGTGACACCACAGTGCCCCCTGCTGTAGCTGCAGAGGCCTACATCTGACACAAGGCCATGTGTCCTGAGCCAGTGGATCAGTGAGCCCAGGAGAGCTGCTGGTGCCAGCATGGTGACTAAGGCCATGAGAGAAGAGCAGATGCTCACCCGGATGACCATTCACTAATTTGTACTTGTGCAGTTTACTGTGTGGCCGCAGTGGCTCAGTGGTAGGTCGTCCTTCAACCGGAAGGTCAGGCGGTTCGATTCCCACTCTCCCCACAGTTCATACTGTCGTTGTGTCTTTGGGCAAGACACTTAACCCCTTGCCTACAGTGGTGTTCCAGCTGTAACACTGGGGAATGGAACCTTAATGTAAGTCGCTTTGGATGAAAGCGTTAACTAAATGACTAAATGTAAAAGTACTGTATGGACTGACACAATGGGCTAAAGACTATCAGGATTGCACAATACAATTCATAAAATAGAACTGCAAACATTCAAGTAGACAACCACACAAAGATTAGAATATAACATGGTCATTAAATGAATGACAATAACATGTTTATTATTACATTATGTGTTCCTTATGCATACATAATAAATATAAACCATATGTTGTGACAGGCTGACAATCTGAGGATGTCAACAGATGCACAACTCAATATTCCATTTAGAAACATTCTTTTAAATTTGAGAGACATACAATTGTGGGTTAAAACCATTATCTGCATCTTAATACACAACCAAACTAATAAAACAAAAGAATACACAAAGAACAACAAATGAACAAGTATTTTTTTATCCTGAGTAACACATAGCATGTAATGGGGGGGGATCAAACCGTCAACTTTCCAGTTATTGAACAACCTCTCTGTCTGTTGACTTCCTGGAGAGACATCCACTATAGAAAACTAACTGGATGTACCTATGCTTTACAACCTTCACTTTGAAATAATCATAATTAAACACAACTGCCAGGTTATAAACTCAAGCATTTATGCTGCACCTCTTTATTATGTTTGACTCTCTATTCCCTCCCCACAGCATTTTCACAGCCACATGTCAAAATATTACGACAGGCTACACATGATTTACCAGTACTTCTTTGTCCAACTGAAGTGAAGGGGAAACTCCCACTGCAGCAGGCCTGCTCTCAGGTGCCACACCTGTGCTAATAGGACTGTTAATTGGAGCGTGGAGCAGCATGAACACACATCCACATGCACACTTACACACCATGAGACTAATGCCAGACACACATAGGAGCTGTATGCTCACTGGGGGGTTCCTGACTCAGAATCCTTATTAATTTGTATTATTCCAACCTGGTTTGGGGTCACACAGAATGCACACCACACCATTTGGATTTCTTTGTCTGTGCCCCACCACACACATGTGCCGATGCTATTTCACTGACATTTGAGATCTAAAGCATGTGCCTCATCTGCACACCCCTTCAGAAGAAGAAAAAGTGCTGAATGACATCAGAGAATAGCTTTCATTTAGATGTTGGTTATTCGGAGGCAATACTTTTGCCTGAATACAAGTAGGTGGCACATCTGTCCATCCATAAATTATTAACAAGCTGTGTTGGCTGGCAGCCAAAGTTGTCATTATTTTACTTATGAATACAAATAATGCACCACAACTGTGCCATTTATCTGTAACACACCTGCATGAACTATATAGATATATGCTTGTAAGCAGAAGCCATCTTTTGTTATTAAAAGTGGGATTTGTTAGTAGACAGACTCCGGCTTCATCCATGCAAAATTAAAAAATATTTTCTTTAGCTCTAATGTGGTATTAAAATACAATTTCAGTCTGGATAATACAAAGCTCTATCCACTTGGATTATTTTATTTCTTTTGCACTAGGGCCATGTGGGGCACCATAGCACTCTGACAAGATCTCATACTGAAATAAGCTACACTTCTCACCATCGTGAGGCCCCACTCACTGTCAGCAAGTGCCTCAACAGTGTAGTGTCCTTTAAACAAGAGCCTGAGTCACTGACAGGGGACAATGCAACATGTCACACATCGTTCGCTGTAGACAAACGTTTACACTGATGCACATGTACAGGACAGTGCTTCTGGCAGAGCACAACAATAATATCACCAACATCACACGGGGTGCACGCTGATGGATATGAATAGCTGTCACATGCTGGCATTTCCAAAACACTCTCACTCTAAAGCTCTAAACTTGCCGGCTCTAGGCTGTGGCACATGTTTTGTAGATGAGACAAAAGGCATTGAAGCAGGGGCTCTCAACCTTCAGGAGTGTATTAGACCAGAGACAGACTGTAGACACACTGTATAAGTACTCAATGTGTGAGATGAACGTTTACATTTACAAAGGAAGTAGGGGCAAAGTGGTGCATGGTCTTACAACTTTTAGCTAAAATTCTAGTAAGCATAAAAACATGGCTGCACAGAGCGGCGTATATTCTCTCAAATTGGCCCACTAGCCTTCAGATATCCTCTGTGATGAATTGATACAGTCAGGCTAGACATCTAGAACAGTGCTCTGAAATGACACGGACATGGAGATTCTGCATGTACAAGATGTACAAAGCCAAAGAGTTCCTGGGTGGCTCGCCTAAGAGAACACATGCCACAATGGCAGTGTCGTTGTCTTCCATATCTTTCTAAAAGAAATTCCAAAAGAAGACATCCTTTCAATTGGCCCAAAAATCAGTTATGTCCCAATTTACAGTTTCATTATCGTGGGATTTATGAGGCGGCCCGAGGCAGACATTGGACAATCTAGAGGGAGTTTGTCTCTAGGCTAGCCAAGAACTTCCTTTTTATTACTTCATAAGAGTTGGAAGAAGTGTTTGGGGAGAGTGAAGTCAGGGCATCTCAGCTTAGAGTGTTACTGTACCTCTGTCACCTGGCCCAAAATATGCAGCACAAAATCACTCAAAGGGTGAAAATCATTCATCAAAAACATAACAAGCATTAAAATACATGCATGTTGTAAGAAGTGCTTCAATAATTTGTAACAAGTAAACTATAACAAAATAGAGTAGCATAGTGAGCCAAAGACTGCTTGAGCGTGTCCATAGTGTTGGCTGCAGTGGTTAAGCCTGGCATGATGTGGAGAGGTCTTTAGGCCTTCCTCCTGAGAAGAGCAGCTCTGGTCACACACAGCCAGGCGTTAGAGGGGATTCAGCTCTGTCTGCTACAATATGCCTGTCTAAAGCTCTCCAAACCAGGCTTGGCCTTATGTCCCTGGCACTGCCTCCCAGCCTCCTTGTGCCAGAGACGACTTCAGCTCAGTACAGCACTAGACTTTGCTTAGCTCTTAGTAATGCCTGCTTACCATTCTCTGTTTAGCTATTTAGCTCTCTGTTTTGTCATATAGTACATTACTCTAGTCTTATTTTATAGATCTCTGTTAGAATTAGTAGTTGCTTCAGTGGCTCCTACCTTTCAGATGCAAACAGGCCTATTTATAGTCTGCATTTGATATCAACCTAATGTAGGTCCTTTAGCCATCAGCTTGAGCTTCACTAATTACTTATTCCTAAAGCTCTATGCTATTATCAAACTAGCTCGGTGTTTCATATGCAGTGTAATTTATTACCCCAGTCTAAAGTCTATTTGAGAGTCAATTTGCAGACACAACCTTGGGGTGACTTTGGCTCTGTGAGGGTAATTATATAAGGTTCTGAGAGGAGTAGTCAAGTGTTGAAAACAGCCGCTCATGGTCTAGAGACTCTTGAGACAAAAGCTGGAGGGATACTTGTCATGCACAGGAGACCCTGGCGAGGTTTACCAAGTGGCTGAGAGGCAGTGGGCTCACAATATGCAATCGGCAAAAGATGTTAAAAGTAGAGGTTCTCTTCAAGTTAGATTGAGTCATTCATTAATGACTAATGCATTTCATTTGTTTTAAGAAAATCACACCCCATAGTTATAAAATGTATAACTATTCCCCCATAAGGCAATAATAAAACAGAATGGAAAGATTGCTTCCTCTACATGTCTCATAATTGAGGACATAAGCAAAACAAAAACAGCTGTCTTTAGAAGGCAAGCAAGTATTTCCTCCTGACGCAGCAGGCGTGTGGGTGCACTCACTCCATATAAAGGAAAAGTAATCCTTTGTTATCAGAGTGCTCCTAGGTGCTTTCCTCCAGGGGTCTTAGAGAGGGCAGTGGGGTCTCAGCGGGGGGTCTGTATGTGTCAGCTCAGTTTAGGGCCTGTCTCATGGTGGTTGACCCACATCGGCCCCCCAGGGCCCTGCCCCTGCACAAGTCTACCATGGCAGATAATAAGCTTGTTTGGCAAAGTATCCAGACACTGGAACCAAAGCAGCCCTGACAGCTATCAACCAGGACCAACATCTTTCTGTCAAGCACACAGCCATGCACACGCACGTTACTGCTCTCATGTTTGTGTGTGTCCACACTACTGCTAGGAACAAATGTGTCCTTCTCATGTGGTGTGAGTCCTCCTCTTGTTTCCTGTTTTGGCACTGCCTATCCACAGTTCTGGTTAACTTCCCTGGCATTTCCAGACAGTACTCGGGCAAACTGACGCCATGTCAGAAGTAATTTGGTGCATGGGCACAAATCTGTTCCTGTAGGGAGCTGTCATGAAGGAGAAATCAGAGACACCTACAGCACCAGCTCCTTTGGCACTGAATGAAAAGCCTACTGATGTGACCTGATGTATTCCTTTTCACAGCACAACCAGCAGAAGATGTAAAAGTTCTTTACCAGCTTTCACTACAGGGTAATGGGAGTCTTCCTGGAGGCACAGGAAAGTCTGTCCACATACACTATAGAGCTACGGCAGTTTGCCAACAAAACAGACTGATCAAGCATTATGTTTATTGTCAAAACAACACTGTCATCCTTCATTGTTTTTAAATACAATCTAGAGCTAAAAAATGCAAGAACAGCTTTTCTTTATCAGACTATTAACTCACAAAAAAAACAATGCATGCACTCTTTTTGCTTCTATTGATAAACTTACCAATCCGCGTCCATCTCTACCTTCTAAATTTCACTGTTACATCTTCTAATAAATTTGCTTTGTTCTTTAATGAAAATGTACAAAAGATTAGACATATAATTAGCTCGTCTAGCAAAGACAGTTGCACTCCGCAACCAATTAATTTGAATCTTCTAAAAATGTCTAACTTTGAGGTCTTAAATTATAAGAATCTTGAAGAAATTGTTTCACACTTCAAGCCCCCCACATGTTGCCTTGACCCACTGTCTACATATTACTTTAAAAAGGTATTCCCCTGTCTCAAATAGATATTTACTGGTGCACAGTGGCTCAGTAGTAGAGCGGTCATCCTATAACTGGAAGGATCCTGTTTTTCCCAGTTTACACTGTCATTGTGATCTTGCATGAATGTACGAATGAGTGAGAATGTTTAGTTGTGGTCGGAGAGGATAGGGTAAAATGACTGGTACCAAAATGGCTGCCACGTCTCTGTCAGTTGACCCCAGGGCAGCTGTGGCTACAGATGTAGCTTACCACCAGTGTGTGACTGTGGAGTGAATGAATAATGGACGGCCTGTAAAATCCAGGCTGTCTAGTGCTTTGAAACCCTTGGGAGAAAAGTGCAATCTAAATCTAATCCACTATTACAGTATATTTAGCAAATTAGAAATAGTTCTTTGCTATCGGGTGTTTTTCCCAAAGCTTTTAAAAACTGCAGTAAATAAACCACTCTTAAAAAAGCTAACCTGGATTAGACCATTTTGAATAATTATAGGCCTAAATCCACTCTCACTGTGGCATTTGACACGGTGGACCACTGAACGTTACATTGATTAGAACATTTCTTTGTTTTTTCCGGCATGGTCCTAAACTGGTTTAAATCCTATCTCAGTGACAGAGATTGCTTTGTTTCAATTGGCGAATTTTCATCTGAGCATTTATTAGTAAATTGCAGAGTCCCTCAAGTCCCTCTACATAAAGCCTTTAAGATTTTCTGTTGTCATCCCTGTCTCAGACTCCACTCTCCCCCAGGCAGCCTAGGGACCTCTCCTGCATCTCTTTTATTAAAAAAATAAACCGGACCAATTTGTCCTCCACAAAATATTAATACAGTATACCAAACGGAAGTTTAGCACTTAGCATAAGCTTAGCGTTAGATTAGCGTTAGATTAGCATTAGCTTAGCGTGCGACTTTAGCGTCAGGACAGAAATTATTTAATTAAACATTATTAAATTAACATTACACAGCCGCGTTTTAAGTTGCCTCCCTTTTCTCTGTTGATATTTTTCTTTTTTGAGGTGTTTCTTGATGTTAAAAGACATTTTCTGTGCTGAAAATACACTTTATCGGCAGCTATAACAACACTCTATCACAAGCTGGTGTAGATTGGCAATTTTTTTTCCGTTCCTGACTAACCTATTCAATCCCCTATAATAAACAGTAGATGGCATTATAAGTCATGTTTTTTTCACTAAGGATTGCTTTTACAATATGCTATTTGGGGTTTAAACCATTTTCCAACCTGAAAAAAAAAAAAAATCAGGTACAGTATGTTTAACTAATATAATTTAAAAAAAGTAAGGTTCCTATTATATGTATGCAGATGATACACAAATATATGTAAGCGTCACTCCAGATGATCTCAATTCTATTGATTCTCTCTTACAGTGCATGAAAGAAATTAGACATTGAATGCATCAAATTTCCTCCAGTTAAACAATGATAAAATTGAAATTATTGTCTATAAACACCTTCAGAGTCTGCCTTTGATAAGTAAACATCAAGCTCAAAGCCTTGGTGTTATCTTCGATTCTAACCTGTATTTTAAAAGTCACATTAAAGCAAAAACACAATCTGCATTTTATTATTTAAAAAATATTACGCATATTAGAGACTTTCTGTCCAGACAGAATCTGTAAAAAGTAGTCCATGCATTTATTTCCGTAGGCTGGACTTCTGTAATTGACAGCCATTAGACAGCAACAACTAATCCAAAATGCAGCAGCCAGAGTAATTACAAAACCAAGAGTCACCATATCACTTCAATACTCAGATCACTCTACTTCCAGTCGCACAAAGAATTGATTACAAAATTCTTCTCCTTGTCCATAAATCACTGAACGATTTAGGTCCAAAGTATTTATTTAATAACTCCATACAAACCTTAGAGGACTGGTACCAGACAATTAGACCAGACAACCAGTCCGGACTAATCATGGTGGAGCATCTGTGGAACCCTGAAAAATTAAGATTTATATTGTTGCTAGGGCTGCAACAACGAATCGATTAAATCGATTAAAATTGTCTTTGATGAGGAGGAAGGGAGTTCAACAGCAGGATAAGTCACTACAGAATCCTACTTTTGTTCCGTATTGAAGTGAGGAACGTAATTCCCTGTTGCTGGTGTTTACTCTTTATCCAGCTTGACAAGCATGACAAGTTAGCGTTAGCTTGTTAATAACAGTAGTAAAGCAGGGGTGCAAAGTGTCTGAACAAAGGGAGTGAGAGAGAGTAAGTGTGTGTGTGTGTGTGTGTCAGTGTGAGAGTGTGTGCGTCTGTGAGTGTGTGCGTCTGCAGTGTAGTGTAGTGAACAAGTTCTGACATTCAAACAAATCCTGTTAAATTTTCTGATTTGTATTGTTCATTGTTTTTTATAAATTATTTATTGTTCTGGCAGCTCAGGTGGCACTTTATTTAAAAAAAAAAGGTCTATATATTTGGCAGATGTAAAGCATACATGTGTATGTTTTTTGTGTTAGTCCATTTTTATTTTATTTTATTATTATTATAACAGCTCAGGGATGTTCAAGGAGCAACATGTTTGTGCACTTTCTACCAGATTTTAGTTCTGTTTTTGAATAAAGGGTTGGAAACGAATGCTTTTCTTGTTTTTTGCTTTTTATCCGATTCATCAATTAATCAAAAAAATAATCGACAGATTAATCGATTATTAAAATAATCGTTAGTTGCAGCCCTAATTGTTGCTAAGTACTTACCTACATAATAATCTTAAGACTCACCTTTTTAACAAAGCTTACTATTAAAATTTCTATTTATTATTCCATGTTGTGTATATTTGCTCTGTATTTGCACAATTTGCTTAATGATATATTTTGTATTTTAATGTATTTAATTTGTAATGATGTCTTCTGTAAAGCACTTTGTCTCTGCACATTATAGGTGCTATAGAAATAAACTTGCACTTGATTGTTTATATCCAGTTACCTGTGTCATCTGTAATACATGTGTAGATGTGTACCTTTTGGTTTGCTATTACATAGGTGTAAATGCACTGCACTCAAAGTATACTACACCGAACCTGTCCCAGCTGGCAGGTATTAAAAATGCAAAGGTGGGAAGCAGGGATTGTTTGAGAACAAACATCAGTGCTTTCCTGAGCAAGTGAGCTTCAAAACCAAGAACCTAATAAACAAGCAACAACAGACAATAAATCCAAAGCCCCTGAGGAAAATTAGATGAAAAAGTGCTTGCAGCCACCCACAGGCTCCTGAAGCCTGGGAGTGGAGCAGCAGAGGGGAGGATAAATTCTGCTGCCACACTGAGTTGTACAGAACAGAGCTGACTGAGGGCTTTACAGCATAATTACAGCTGACTACACACTGTCTATTACAATGTGTGGAAGTAACCTGTCCCACTTTCTGTACTCTATGGGGGTTGTTTAGAAGCTGCACAATGTAATATACAAAATAATGCTGTTGCTAAACTGAGCTACAAAATAACCACCAGAGGGCAGCAAAAAGTAAAACAGCACAAGTAGCAAGGTAAGGAAAATCCTTCTTATTTAATTGTGAAAAAATAAATAGCTCCTGACTCAATGAAAACACAACATGGACACTGCACATTTATATTCCATATCCATAGCTACATTTCTGAAATACACTCCAGTCTTGGGATGAATCCAGGGAGCGGATACACAGTTTGCCTCAGCACAGACAGACAGACGGACAAACAGAGTAATTAGTCTGTGATTTCCCTCGGCAGTTTTCTAGTACCAGGGGGCAGCTGCTGGGACCCCGCTTTAGCTTTGGCTAATTTCACTCACGGCTTGATCTCGACCTGGCACAGGTGCATGCTTGGCGCCTGGCGCCCGTTGCCATGACAATGCCAAGTTTAGTGGCCAAGAAAGTGCCAATTGTCTGTGGAGCACAACCACAGGAGCTTTGGATGTGGTGCTCAGTATAAACAGCCTGCAGCCTGTGAGTTCACCAGCAGGCTTTTTCTGGGATTAATTCATGCTGTTGACAAAATCACAAGTCTATTCTTCTGAAACAGGGGTGGTATATGTTCACACAAAAAGGATTATATTCATTTGTAAATGACAAGCTTTTCTAAGTTGAACTTGAGTGCCTCTCTGTGGTTCACTTGTGTCACTACAACATAAGGTCTACACCGTAAGTATTGGCTCCTTTTACTGCAAAAACAAAACCTCAGCAGCGTATGTCTTAGAGCTACACTACTGTTAATCAGCCACACACTTTAGCTTTAGTGCATCTCTGTTAAAAAGACTAATCTACTGTTGTCACTCTTTCATTATGATGCTACAGTTGCATGCAATGTGAAGAAGGGAAACTGCAGACTTAATGGAAGTGGTTGACTGATGTGGATAGATAGGATGAGGATGTGTTGAGGGTGTGTGGAATGTGCAAAGACAACATAGAACAACACAAGAGATAAGTTAATGCAACATTTCTCGCCAGATGTTTTTCCATACTCTGACTCTCTTCTTCTACCCACTGGAAAACACTAAAGTGAAGCCATTATAAATGTGACACTGTGGTCTAATTCTCACTAATGATTGAAGTCTAATTTCCCATATTACACCCATTTCTTTATTAAGTTTATTAAGTCATGACTGCAGACTGTGATGTCTCACTTCAGGCCATCAAACAAGGAGCCTGTGTGAGGTTTTTCACTCATACAAATAAGTTCATTGCAGAGTGTACAGTTATGCTGAGTGCTGGTCTGCTGGAGTTTGATTCATTATTGATTCATTATTTCAAAAATATTAAATATGGGGCGCCTTGTGGTTCACCTGGTGAGCCACATAAACGGCAGGATCTGGGTTCAGTTCCCGTCTCTGGTCTGTTACCTCAAGGTCATTACCCTTCTCCCTATCTGACCCTTGTTTTCTGTCCAATAAAAGGAAAAAAAACTCTGAAAGTATTCTTACCTTGCAGTAGTCTCCATTGAGAGCAACACTGTACACATCCTTTTTCCACTGCTATTGTTTGTGTCTCCATTACTTCCACTGTTTAGGCTGATTCATTACAAAGGCTGTACACATATCTTGCCAGTTGGTGGCAGCAGTGCATTAAAAACAAATCAAGCAAAACTACATGAACTTAAGAGTAGAAAAAAACAAATGAATAGAGAAAATAATATGTGACATTGTTTAGCCTTATAACACACAGCTGCTTATAAATGAGCAAAAGGTGGTTACACATAAACGTGCCACTCATTCTTTACTTCACTGTGGCTTCAGAGACAGTGACAAGCTGCAGCATGCTCAGTCCCACAGAAGGAGAAATTGAACCTGAGCCAGATATTTCATATAGTACACACATATTGACAAAGGCATAAGTCAAACTATTTCACACACCTCTCAAAGACAACAGTTCAACAGCAAAACAAAGTCAGAAGAGCATGTATAGTAGCATTAGTTATTTCTTTGACAATGTATAAAAAAGCTAATTAACAGAACATAAGGAATATACTATAGGTTTGGCATGTCTCTTCACATTTTACTAACAAATATGGCTTCAATATATATCTCTTAGCGATCCCAGAGGAAGTCCACCTGATTTCACCAGTCTTTTTTTTTTCCTGGCAGTATTCTCTTGTGTGAGCTCTTATCAGGCATTAAATTTGCGAGGGACGTGAGCAGTAGGTGATGAGGAACTGGACAGACAGGCTTTACTACTACTACGACACACACAACACAGAAAACACCCACACTCAGACACAGTCCCAGTGTGTGGCTTTCCTGGCTCCTGTTCACCTCATAACTCTGTGACAGACACTGACTCACCATTTGATAAATACAGTGGAAGAGCTGTGACTACTACTTTTGATGGTCACCTGTAAGACATAATTGACCACAAGATCACCAGACGCAGCATGAAATGAAATCAAAAGGAGCACACCATGTTTTTCAAAAAGACATAAGAGAGTGCTTAAGACATCAGGTGCAAAACATCTGCTCCACTGATCCCAGCTGATAGGTTACCATGGCAGCCAGCACTTCATACAGATACTAAATACACCTGCAGATTGTAGTTGCATTCGGCAACAGAGGATATGCTGTAAAGGCAAACCAAAAGCCCCAGTGTACCTCAGCCAACTAAGAGAGCTGACTAAAATGTTCCCTGACACAAGCTCTTTTTGTGCAAGGAGAAAATTCATAACAGAGACTCCAAAGATTTATATAAACCGGTGACTAATAGTCTCACTTCAGAAGATAAATGATAGATGAGTTAAACCAACAATGACCTAGTATAACACCTAATTATTCACTGGTGCAGTCATTAATCTAATGTACCATGTGTCAAAAGAAGAATACCAACTAAACATAGAATTATGTAACAGCAGTAATTAATGGGAATCCACTAAACACAGCTTACAACACAGCTTGTGTTTTTGCTCAACTCAAGTCACACTTTTTCTCATTTAGATCTGGGCTATGGGTGTACCTCTCTGTAGTGTGACCTGAACTTGACATCACTTAACACTCTACACTAGTCTTCACAGTTTTGCCCTGAACAGTAGGCAGCGATGTTCTGCAAGTGTTAACACACAAAAGTGGGTAGTAAGTGCTTACTCAAGTACCTTTAACTTTAGTAACTTCCAAGAAATGCCTCAAAAATTGCTTTATGGGTAACTTTCCTAAAACTTTCTACTTTTTCTTAGGAAAGAGCTTACCTTAACTTGTGTCAAAATTAAATTACTAAAATGTGTACATACGTAAGAGTAACTTTTGGAGGTAGGTAGCACTGTTGCCTCACAGTAGTTGCTTTACTAGTAGCAGTGGTGGTAGTTTTAAATACTTTCTTGCTTAAATAACTTAACTTACTTACTAACTTACTCAACTTACTTATTTAAAATACTTAACTTACTTAACATACTCAACTTACCTAATATACTTAACTTACCTAACATACTTAACTTACCTAACATACTAAACTTACTTAACATACTAAACTTACCTAACACACTTAACTTAACTTACCTAACATACTTAACTTACCTAATATACTTAACTTACCTAACATACTAAACTTACTTAACATACTAAAATTACTTAACATACTAAACTTATCTAACATACTTAACTTACTTAACATACTTAACTTACCAAACAAACTTAATCTATTTAACATACTTAACTACTTAACTTACCTAACATACTTAACTTACCTAACATACTTAACTTACCTAACATACTTAACTTACCTAACATACTTAAACACTAACATAACACCTAACATACTAAACTTATCTAACATACTTAACTTACCTAACATACTTAACTTACCTAACATACTAAACGTATCTAACATACTTAACTTACCTAACATACTTAACTTACCTAACATACTAAACTTATCTAACATACTTAACTTACCTAACATACTTAACTTACCTAACATACTTAACTTACCTAACATACTAAACTTATCTAACATGTAACTTACCTAACATGTAACACCTAACATACTTAACTTATCTAACATGTAACACCTAACATACTTAACTTACCTAACATACTTAACTTATCTAACATACTTAACTTACCTAACATACTTAACTTACCTAACATACTTAACTTACCTAACATACTAAACATCTAACATGTAACTTACCTAACATACTTAACTTACCTAACATGTAACTTATCTAACATACTTAACTTACCTAACAACATACTAAACGTATCTAACATACTTAACTTACTAACATACTTAACACCTAACATACCTAACTTAACACCTAACATACTAAACGTATCTAACATACTTAACTTACCTAACATACTTAACTTAACTTACCTAACATACTTAACTTACCTAACATACTAAACGTATCTAACATACTTAACTTACCTAACATACTTAACTTAACTTACCTAACATACTTAACTTACCTAACAAACTTAATCTATTTAACATACTTAACTACTTAACTTATTTAACATACTAAACTTACCTAACATACTTAACTTAACTTACCTAACATACTTAACTTACCTAACATACTTAACTTACCAAACTTACTTAACTTACTGAAAATAAGTAAATGTCTCAAGTACTTTTATTTTAAAAATCTAAGAATTTTAAGGTAATGCTACTTTTACTTTACATTTCTGGGCTATTCTAACTACACCAACTCGCACACAACCTCTAGAGAACTACAACTTGTCTGCCGCCATGTTTGCGGTTATTCTGATTAGAGATATCTCAAATGAGCATTAAGGCAACACAGAAGCCAGGAGCAGCCCAACAGTTGAGCAAAAGCACCTGGTGACTCAGGTGAAACAGACACTATTCCCATGAGTAGGATCTGGAGGGATTGTGGGTAATTATTTACAGTCAGTCAGGTGGGTGGGGCTGCCGGTGTGTCGTCCCGCTTACTGTTGCTCACTCTAACTCAGCAAATGTGTCTCATTCCTTTTGAAAAACAACTTGATATAATTAGAACCACAGCTTACTGCAACAATTCTGGTAAGATTTGGTAATCAGATGACATCAGATGCATAATCAGGAACATATTTGACTATATCCCTCTGTAGCTTTGTTGTGAGTTGTGAAAGTCAGGTTACATTTTGATTAAGTTTGAGGTGGAAAGTGAGAATGGAAATTAGAGTCATTTGAGGAGATTAGACAGAAATCACAAATCCTCAAGTGTCTGTGGACATCTTAACTCACCCTGTCTTTATCATCCACCACGTCCGACAGCACATCGTCCAAGTCCAGGATGCCCCCGTCGCCATGTTCCAACCTGTGAACCTGGACCCAGTAGCTTGGATCCTGCACACAGAGATAAAAAAAGTAGAGTATTAGCCCTGTAACAAGATCAGCTTTATTTGTACCATATGGTCGTGGGATTTGTAGATTTATGTAAGTAAAGCCAGGACATATTAGTATTGGCAGGTCACGGGAATTAGCAGCTTGGGTCTGTGTTGGTATCAGCTGATCTGATACAGCGGGATGACCCGGTCCGTGCGCTCTGACACAGTTATGAAATGTTTTAATCTTGTTGGAAAGCCGGCAAAACGCAAACGGGATTTTGAAATATGGTATATATGATACAAGCGTGACAGAAGGAGTCCCCACTACCCCACTCATTTCACCTCCATACTAGGAAAAGCATTCAGTCATACTATTACATGAATATTTCAGACTTTTCCTCCTTGATCTGTTCCTCTGTGCTATTTCTTTCTCTGAACTGAGCAGTCTCCGGGTTTGTGGTCAAATGCCTTCATGCTCGGCGCTCTTGTACTGAAATGGAACGTGGTTGACCAGATAAAATGAGGGGAATGACTCTGGTATTTTTCCCTTTTCTCCTGCGGTTATTAGAAAAGAAAGCGGGTTTATCAGGTTTGTTCCCTCAACTAGAGGAGTCACTAAGTTCAATGTATCTGAGTGTTATGTAACAGAACAGAAAATGTATGTGACACAGCTCTCCTTACCGCATGACCCGCAGAAATCATTTTAGCCATGTTCATCAGAACTGGTTATGTATAAAATGTAGTGCAGCTAAAACTATATTCAAATCCATATCTGGAATCGTATTTCTCTGACTTACCCTCAGTAACTTATTGCTTGATATGGTCTAAAAGGAGACCAACCCTTTTTTTTCAGATGGATTTGGAGAAAAAGTATGATTTAGAGATGAGTGCATGATTTAATCTCATGAACACAGCATTTAGATTTAACTCTGCAACAGGACTCCACATCTTGTTTGCTCAATTCAAAGATGCACTAACTTATACTTTAGTTATGGAGTAGCTTTAATATAAACTATTGGAGATAAAAGAATCTAAACGGCACTGAGTTTATAAAAGGTACTACAACAGACATTCTCTTGAAAGAAATCCTAAGAAGCAAAACTAAGTACATATTACCAAATGAGCGTTCACATTTCAACACCATGTGTCAAATCAAACGTTAACAAGGCATAGAAGGAAATCAGTGCAAATGGACTGGAGAGAAACACAAGGAGCAGAGGTTTGCAACAACGGGTGCATTGTGTCATCCAGTAACGTTATGAAGGAAGGACAGGCGCAGAGCAGATGAAGGAAACCCAACTTCCTCATTTGCGGAATTCTTATACTTGTAGCATAGTCACTCACTCGTACAGGTATGCTTGTTGTAATGCTCTCTTAAAAGAGAGTTTTTCTCTCATCACAGAAAGAAAGTGAAACATAATATACAAAGAAGGAGCTATTTGATAAGGAAAAGTAACCTTGAAGAACACAAGAGGGAATCACAAGTTTTGACCATCCTGCACCAATCTATTCTCACATAACCTTCACAGAAAAAGACAACAGAAAGAAACAAGAAATGTTGCTTTGTGCCTGTTGCAGAAAATCCGTAGGTGTAAAGACACAAGCATTTTCGAAGGATGTGCCACCGGGCTTTAGCTCTTGCCCCAGTGACCTGTTTAGTCACTTCATTCACACGGAGAATAGCTGACATACCACACTCAGCTCTGTTCAGGTGACTGCTTATCTTATCCACTGTTGGAGGTGAGAGGAGACACACACACACACACAATAGGTCTCTTCTTCAGCCCTTTATGTGTCTACAAAAGGCCAAGCCCTGGAGGAAACTGACAGAGAGGGGGGTTGGGAAAAAGTCAGAGTGTGGCTGCGTGTTTGATTGTTGCATTAGCTCCGGCAAGTGCTACAATTCCCACGGGAGAAATACAAGCTACAGGGACGTCCCAGATTCCTAGAGCACAGGACCTCGTGGCGCAACGGTAGCGCGTCTGACTCCAGATCAGAAGGTTGCGTGTTCAAATCACATCGGGGTCAAGCCTTTTAACAGCGGGAATTTCACAAAGGCTTGTTTCACACAAATAAATAAAACAAACAAATAGCAGCATATTAGTCGGAGAGAAAAGGTTACCCATTGTCTTTGGCAGTAGCAGAGCGGAATGTCAAAGACGTGATGTGAGGACAAGAGCCTAAGCAGGCTGATGCAATTTGACAAACTGCAGGCAGATACAGGGCAAACGAAACGTGAGCGTGTTTCTTATCTTCACAGATGCCATCAACAAGCACAGCTCTGTAAACTGAGAAAGTTGGACAGTGGTGATAAGTTAGCAGCTTGCAAAAGACACCCAAGCACCCAGAACAACGGTGCATTCAGTGGATTAGATATATCATCACTATCTCCCTTTGTTACATAATGCTGTGTTGTTGTGCACATTTTGGTGAGTGAGTGTAAAATGATGAAGCAGAAGCCCGAGTTAAGTCTTCAGAGAATTCAGACAGCCCTTTTAGCCTTAACCTGTGTGACCTGAGAATTAAAAGGTGAAGTCAGTGGCCTCAGCTCCCACCCATTCGGAGTCTGTAACACAATAATGGCTGTGATTTATGAACTGCATCTTCCCATGGGAGTCATAAACATTGTCACAATCACTTCTTTCTGCACCCGGGGGAGATATACACTACCTACAGACTTCACTATAGCTCTGTATATTCAACAAATGTTCTCTATGGGGCAGTAAACTTGTGTCCTTTGTTGCAGCATAATCTTTCCACTAAACAGACCTTAGCATTAATGTTCAGCCTGTGTTTGAATAAAAGGCCGTAGAGCAGAGGGAAGCCTCATACACAGACACAGTTATCCCTCCGGGACAAATCCACCTCAGCTCAGTGCATTATTGATGTCCTCCCTGCACACTGCGTCCACATCCTGCACAGCGCCACACTGACAGAAACATGACACCCACTACACAAAAACATGCTGCTATGCAAAACACTGAAGCCTGCTGCTCCATCATTAACACTGGACATTCATACTATAAAAAGCACTGTATATTCCATAACTGTCTAAGAATAAGCTCTGGCTCCCACTCAGTCCAGGAGTCTCCAGTATAATTTGCCTAAGTTTACAACATTGTTTCTTAAAGGAGAAGAAATACATCCCCGGCCAGACTGAGAAAGAAACATAGAATGGGTGTTGGTGCCCAGAGATCTAAACAGATGCAGCAGTGACTTCATATTTAAATAAACCTTTAAATTCATTTGGACAGTCAAGTGCCAGTTATATTCAAGGGGTTTATTTGCTTTGAGCTTGGTGCCTTGACATTACAGTGCATCACAGAACAAAACTCAAACTTATTTAGTGCATTCATCCGTTGTTTTTATGTACTTTTCATTGCTTTCGATTGAGAAGCAGTTCAACAGACAGTTGGTTTATAAGAAAAATGCTCATGTCCTGCTTTTAACCATTCTTCAAAAAATCAAATTTTAAACTCAAAGAAGAATTTTACATTATTATGAATTCTTTCTGCAAGTGAAAAAAAATGCTGCATTTACTCAAAATAGTCAGAACGTTCCATGCACACGAATGCTTATTTACCAGCTATTTTTATCAGGAAAAAAAATAAGGTAAATAAAAGAAAAATTTAACCTGTACTTTCCAGCATGATGTGTCATCAACATGGGGCAAAGTAATTGCAGATGACAGTCAACTCCACTTGTCATTTCAACCTGACAATTCGATGGTCTCTGCTCGCATCTTGGCATGCCTGAGTGACATTTCACTTTGGATGACCATCAATAATAATAATAATAATAATAATAGGGATGCACCGAAATGAAATTCTTGGCCGAAGCCGAATAATAATGAAATGCTTGGCCGAAGGCCGAATACCGAACGCGGTGTTTCACATTTTTTACATTTATTTTGCCAATTTTTTCAACATTACAATAATTAAATAGTAAAAATTTGCTTTTTACTATTTTGTGTTGCTTTTCAGATAAAAAAATCAAATAACAAAAATAAAATTTCAAAATATTTATTTAACTAACAATGAGCAATACATTTGTTATGGTATTTATTAATCTTCCTTAATGTAAGATAATAAAAAAAATATTTAGTTCATGTAAGTATGAGTGCATTCACAATTTTAACAAATAGGCCTACCACTTTTGATACTTTTTAATTCAAAAATTACAAATGTGATACTTAATTTTAATACTGTATTAGTAAATGTTAACATTAAGATTAATAAATGCTTTTAATAAGGGTTTTTCATTGTTAGTTAATGTTAAAAAATAGAAACTACTTATAAAGTGTTACCATAATCCAAAATATAACTAAAATCTTAAATTAATTTCCCATACAAGTAGCCTACCTGCGTGCCATCTGCGCCAGGTTGGGAAAGGCTTGCCATACGGCTCATGTGTAGTACGAGCCCGTTTACTCTCTGCGCTGTAGTGATGGGAAGTTCAGTTCATTTTACTGACTCAGTTCTTTAAGTCTCGTTCAGCAAAATGAACGAATCTTTTTTCAAGTCATTTCGTTCATTTCGTTCATTTCAGCAGAATCTAATTAAAATGTTGCATATTATAATTTTTAATACATTTAGTACTTTTGGAATAAAAACTATAATAACTATAAGCTAATGCATTTATGGCCAAACTTTGAAAAATAAATTATAAATTAATTGCAGCTTACTTCAGGCAGAGAGTTCAACTCACCTCTTAATCCAAATAGTTGTTTTCCTTTGTCACTTCATATTTAGCTTAGCATTAATTCCGTCAACATGTCTGGTCTGGGCCGTGACAGCCTCATGTAGCTGTAGCTAATACATCCGTCCGTCCGGAAACAGAAAGGACTCATTCATCTCCCGAGTCGTTCCTTCGTTCGTTCGTTCGTTCGTTCACCAAGTCCCAGTCCCATAGAGAAAGAGTATGCAGTTACCGGAAACAGAAAGGAACTGTTCATCTCCGAGTCGTTGTTCGCTTCGCTCACCGGAAACAGAAAGGAACGAACGAACGAACGACTCGGGAGATGAACAGTTCCTTTCTGTTTCCGGTAACTGCATACTCTTTCTCTATGGGGAAGGGACTTGGTGAACGAACAAACGAACGAATGAACGAACGAACGACTTGGGAGATGAATGAGTCCTTTCTGTTTCCTGTATGAGATGTGGTGCAATGCGCATGCGCGGGTCTACACAAAAATGAACGACTCGCTCTCTGAGATGACTAGTCGTTCCCGAGTCATATTAAAGACTCGTTCAAAAAGAACGAATCGTTCAAAAAGAACGAATCGTTCATGAACGACTCATCACTACTGCGCTGTTTTCATCTCCTGCGCTGTGCATCACCTGACGGCTTTCCCAAATCCAACTCAGCCTGGATTATTTCTCGTGTGCGCATCTTTTTCCCCACATCCAAGTAATGATCTTTATATCCTGGATCAAGCACAGTCGCGATGCTGTACAGGGGTTCTGAGTCCGCCTGACTAAATCGTGTGCTGACAGCTTCTAAGAGCGCACTTTTAGTAGTTTTCACTCCGTGGTCTGTTTCGCTTGAAGTACGTTTTTGCAGATGCACCCCCTCTGGACAATTCAGCAGAACAATGTCTGCAAACGGCCGTTTTTGCCTCTTTCTCTGACACTGCTGACATGTTTGCTGCATAAAGCCCGCGCCTCTCACTCTACGCGGGTTATTTGATTGCTTCATTAAAAACGTCATTGTTCGGCAAAATTTATTTGGCCTTTTTACTTATTCGGCCGAACACCGAAAGTGCTTTTTTGGCTATTTTCGGCCGAATAATTTCGGCTGCCGAACATTCGGTGCATCCCTAAATAATAATAATAATGGATTGTAATTTATACCTTACCTTTATTACCCTACCGCCTACCTTCCGGTTGAAGGACGACCGCTCTACTAAACTAACTTGTGTGTCACAATAACTAAAGGAACAGCATTCAAATCTCTGCAGCTCACATCAGCCCTTCTGCATCAGTGCAACATAAAAATATGAGCATCTGGTCTGGATAAAAAAAAAAAATACATGTTGGCTTTGTGCTTTATGTGTGCTGCCTTATTGCCTAGCGTGATCCGAGCTGCTGCTGCTGCAATGCAGGTCTGTGGGACATATTAACAGAGACATTATCACATGAGCATCTCATTGAGCGCTTCCGTAATAATACGTCATTTAGACAATTAAAGAGTAAGGCTTCAGACGGGGTGTGCAAGTGATTACTGTCAGCCTCATGAGTCTTTATGACAATAAAGGGCTGACTTATAGCATGGACGCCTACCTACGGTACAAGATTAGCAGGGGTTAAATAGAAAAGGAGCAGAAACAGAAGCTCACCAGGTGGAAGTGGGTTCATCTGACTATCAGGTGGCATTATTTTTGGATTTGAGACCTATTATGCTAAATTTACAAAGGACAGTTTTAGCTGTGTGGGGTAAAGGCTTATCTATAGAGTGACCGCAGAAACAGAGGGTGCAGTGTCATGTTACTAAAGGACATTGAAGTTGCAGCCACAGACGAAGAGGCCATCTGCTCACAATATCATCTGTTTTCAGAATGGGTAGTTCGAATATGAGGCAAGTGTCATACAAAAGCAATCTTTACAATGAGTTTCCACTTTCCACAATGTTGTAGTTTCCACTCAGTATGCAAAAGAGCCACACCAGGTCTAAACAAAAACCTACACAACAATCCAAAAGCAAAGACAGCTGGCAGTTCCTGGGTAGAACACTAGTGCTTGGAAGGCAGAGTGTTGGGAAACTCTTTGTCTTAATATAGAGGCAGCAGTCAGCACAATCCCGGCGCTCTTGTGTTTATTATTTCATACGCAGGGTTATGCTCGCCAGATGGGAACACTTTCGGAGCCAAGAGCAACACGCAGCAAAAGGGTGAATCACCGAGAACAGACAACCCGCAGTGGAGATGTCACGACACACACGCAGCTCTTTCACACACACACTGCCGATGTGAGCTGCAGACCCTCGGCCACCGAGGCCCGACAGACATTTGACTTTTTTGTGCTTTATTGAGTGAAAGCTGAGTGAGCTGCTTCACCAATAGAGATCATCATTATGTGCTTCTGCAGAGTCATACTTACTTGAAAACAAACTTCAGATGAACAGATGGCTGTGACTGACAACAGGGCAGGGAGACTTATGCTGCATTCATGTGGTCCTCAGATAGTTCATGTTTCCGAGATCAAATGAAAAGCTAAATGATAATAAATTCAATTTCTCAAATATAGATTTAGCAGACAAACATGGCTGTTTGATATTAAATAGTATACTGTATGTCCACAGTTAAGTTATTTCTAATGAAGCCAGGTCACTTTAAAGTGAGCGAAGTTACAATAGTCCAGCGTTTGGTCAAAGACTTCATGTACAAAACACAAATTGCAACATTAAACTCACTTAAACTATTTTTGAAATTCTTTGGAAGGTTTAATCTCCTTCCTTGTGCTAAAACTTGCAGAGACATAAGACACGGGTCATTTTCCTCCGATTTTAATAGCATTATACTGTATGTAAAAATACAGTAATCACAGTTAAAATGAATGTTGAATGAATGCTACCCTCTCACATGTGCAAATCCATTAGTGTGTCATGATAGTGTATGTAATATTTATTATGACTCATTCACCCAAAATAAGCTCTAGTCATGTTATTTAAAGCACTCACCCCACCACCAGTGAAATGTCTGTAGGCTGAACACACTTACAATAGTTGTAGTTGTCATTGCAGCAGATCATTGGGACTCTGAGAAGCGTGACAGAGAACAACACAAAGGTCACTTCCAGCGAGCTCTGTGTGCGTTACTAACTATACATCTGAGTGCAAATACTGGTGGGCTCAGTAAAAGCATATGTAGAGCAGAGCCAGATCCCAGGAGGGAGTGGTAACACAGCAGGCTCACCACATCTGTAGTGCAACTGCTCTGCACAGAATTAGCTCATGTGCCCAGGAAAAGGCTTCCCTAATATCACTTAGACACACACCCTGGATAGGGCCGACACATTTACGTTTGAAGGGCAGAGGAAAAGTCTTGTTGACCCCAAGTAACTCAGAAAAGCAGCAGACTCAGTACTACTCTGAAATAAATACTTCCCAAATATTAAAACGGAATATTACAATTATGATAAAGAATGCAATAATCCAGCCACAACCTTTTCTTTTTTTTTTAACATGAAGCCAACTGTTTTATTCCATCCAGTGACCACACCTGGAAGTTATTTCTCTTTCCAAAGGCTAGCCTTCACAGAAACTGAAATACTTGGTGCTATACAACTATTAGTCCTCAGAAGTTTGTATTTTTGAAATTGTGACTTTGTAAATTTTACTGAACTTAGGCCGACATTTGTCCAAAACCTACAAAGTGTGATCAAGTCATTAATCATTGTACTGCAACTTTACAGCCCAACTGAAAGACTTTATAGCTGAGGATATGGCCTTTGACCCCGCTGAGGAAACAGGCAACAGATAAGAAAAGTATTGGGACCAAAGTGAAAGTCAGGCTGGGTCAGAGGAAACAGAGAAGATTCAAAGTCTACAGTAAAGGATAAGGCACTGTGTAACAAGAGACCGTCATTAGAAAGAAAGTGTGCTACTGATTCTTAACATCCTATAATATTCCCATTCACTTTGGTTATGATTTATTTTTGTGTAAATGGGCATGTCTTATTTAGAATAGAAAACTATTTTAAGAATGTTCCATGCTGTCTTTGAATAGAAACTGAATTCCAAACATAACATTATATTTATCTCAAGGGTACCACCCACAAATAATAACTTGCCTGAAGAATGTCAGAAAAGCAGAGCCATTCAAAGTATGCACAAAGTTGGCGTTGGCCGTGTGAGTGATGTTTGTGTCCTCGTGTAACTGCCAGGCTTTCCTTAATAGTGATGAAAAATTTCACCGACAAAATTGCCATGTGTACTTCTGTATTTTTACCTGAAGACAGCGAGATGCATATTCCCACAAAATGTAAACTCCTAAAAGCTGTAAACCCAAAATGCACCCAATTTGAAATATGTCTCCTGGCAATAGCTATCACTGATACTGTCTCCTGCATTCTATCTGCAAACAGAGTTTAAATGGAACTTTCGGTAAACAGGTACTTTTTTGTCTGAGCACAAAGAGACAATCTGAACTTTTCTGATGCAACATAATAAGATACAACAGAGTGGAACAACGATTGTGGAGGAAATGTGGTTGAAAGACAAGTAAGGTTAGCAGAGGGGAAGATATGGTAATTTCTGTATTAGCTTGATGTTTAAGCCAACGCTGTAATATAAAGTCATTTGCAGTCTTTTGCTATGCAGTAAAAAGCAAGATATTCAATTCTTGTATGACATCTATTTTTTTCTGCAATACTGTGAGTGGACACTAGAGTAATAAGATATACATATATAAAATATCTTATTACACTAGTGTTCACTCACAGTGTTGCAGAGAAAAATAAAAGATTTTACTCATAGATTGCAATCAGAAAGGGTGCATGGGGTTCAGCAGTAAATGCACCTAGTACAACTTTCACAATGGCCATATTTGTTGTTATATATTTAGCACCTTCAACCCTATTGTTTTTTTTTTTATTATTTAACCTTTATTCATCCAGAAAAGCCCCACTGAGATTACAAATCTCTTTTGCAGGCGAGTCCTGACCCCATGGGAAAGGGGGGCAACTATACATGTCCTTAGTGGTATAGTGGTATTTATGGTACAGACAAGGGGAGAACATGCAAACTCCACACAGAAAGGGATGGGAATCGAACCCAGGACATTCTTGCTGTGAGGCAGAAGTGCCACGACCATTAGAAAAGATCATGTAGAATGCAATGTAAAACACAAGAGCTTGAGGGCTTTAGTATGCCTGCTGTATGGGCCACATGGGTGAGCAAATTGAAACTCAACGGCAGCCTTGACTGACTCAGGTTTAATAGTACATCTATGGATACGCGAGTATTGGTAGCTCAAGTTTCTGATGACTACAAATTATGTGTTTGGCTAACTTCAGTCGTGCCAGTACAGCCCAGTACTTTCTCTAGAACTACTCTCATTAAAGTCAGCGTGTGATGGAGAACAACCCCATCAATCTCTTTTTCGACCACCAGAGTTGAAGGCTGGGTGTGAAAAGAGACAACTGCTGCTCCTTACTCATTCATATAGATCTATGGGTGGTGCCACAAAGGTGGGGATAAACAGCAGCAATGCTTTATCAAGATACAAGCCAAATGATGTAAACAGCATGGAGAAGAGAACCAATACAATTTAACTGGTTGCTGTTGAAAAGCCCCAGTTTAGAAAAACTAAAAACAGTTAGAAGAAAAACTCTGTAATGATGGATTGGAAATGAAATGTGAAATGTTCTGGGTTTTGTGTGAGTATCTTGGGATACCTACATTTGGCACAGTATCACAAGGGAAAGGCAGGTTTCTGGCAACACTGCAGGCCACAGACTGAAAAGAGGTGATGAAAGTTTAAGTGCCTCGGGCGATCTGTTGTTTGTAAAGAGCGGGGGTTGTTGGGAAATCTATTTGCTTGACAGACACGGGGCTGAAGCTGTTTGAGGGAAACCGGCTCGACCAGGTCATTCACCTAACGCTGACAGTACACACAGATTCACACAGCCACCCACTCCCGCCGTCCTCAAGATTGTACAACTGAGACATGCCAGAGCACAAAGAAACTGTAGGCTGTACGGAAGTGTCGACTCTGATAGGTGTGCTTTACCGAAGGGGATGTTTACACTGCACCGTACCGGACAAGACTTGTACAGTAAGCGGATTCAGGTGTGAGAGAGTCGAAAAAACCTCCTCTATCAAAGGTAGACTGTGGTGTAATGTGACCTCGGATACCCCACACCCACTGCCAGTTGGCCTCATACTACTCCTTACTGCACCCTGTAGAACCACACACATCCTTCGACAGGACGCCTAGAAACACAAAGCAGAGTAAATCTTAATTAAACTTGTCATTAGGTCATACTGGTCCGTAGTTGTTGGATGTTTTTAGCTCGCCTGGATGCAGTAGAAGTCAGGTGAGCATGAGAATCTGATGCGCCAGCAAATGCAACAACACTGCACCAACAAGCACTGGTTCATAGAGTTTCTCCTGAATATCAACTGTGTTTAAGGCAGATTTATGTAAACTGGTTTACAGGAATTAGATCATCGTTACTGACTTTTTTTTCAGGCCTGCTATTCTGTAATAATAGGGTGTGAGTGCCCTGTCAACACTGAGACAACACAGAGAACTCAAAACACTATGAGGGATGTGTGCGCAAGGTTTTTTATCAACTTGACCTTTGCTCTTAAAAGAAGCTGAGAAGTGAAGCTAAACATTTTTTACAAATTAACCGGATGTCTTGACTACTTCTTTCACTGTGATTGGGTCAAGCTTTCAAGCATCATTTTTGAAAAATACTTTAAACACAGGACATTGAGGGCAGCACATGAACTTACTGTGACTGACGTAATTTCACATCGAAACAGTTCTCATGTCTTTGAACCACACTTCTTTAGTCACTACTGACTGACCCCATTTCAAGCAAAGACTAATCATCCCACAACATGTTTGAGCAGAAAATATGTCTGGACAGGAAATTACTCTGAACAGATAAATCCACCACTTTACATATTCATCAGTGAATTTCTCCCAGCAAAGTCTCTCATTTGGCAATCAAAGCCAGAGGACATGCCACATTACTTACGCCTGAGTGCACCATAACTGATATGAATGCCAGTGCATCACCCACCATCAAATTAATCTTATATGAATTGTTTGGCTGAAAAAAAAAAGGCAGCCTTCCTGAGAAGAGAATGATCTAAACGCAGGTCACAGTTGTAAAGAATGTATCAGAACTACAAAGTAAATATTAGCTCTTGTGTGGGCTGCAGTTGTGATTGGAATAAGGACAGGAGCTTTTCACTAGGTATTACTCCTCTGGACACATGTCTATTCAACATGACTCATCTCTGAAGCATTCACAAATACGTGTAGCCCTGGGCTAATTGTCCTGGTTTAAGTGCATTTAAAAAACTAGTTCATGTACTGTAAAAGCCACATCTTTCGACATGGTTCACAGACAATTTAAACAATAATATTTTAATTTGTTTGTGAGAACTGAAGACATGTCATTCAATGGGGGCATTCTTATCTTGTATCCTCAGGTGTGTGACCAGGCAAGGGCACACTGCTGTCATCCTAAAGGAGTTTTGGTTGCATTTTGGACATTTGACACCTTTTCACTTCACAACCTTGATAATAATTTGCTTTGGACACAGCTTGTTAATTATTCAAGCAACTTTTAAGAAAGCATAATAGCCTATGTGGTAAATGTTAACTATAACAGCCTGTGAGTAACATCTGAGCAGTGGTTATTAGCACAGAGGTATAATTTACCAGCAAACCTCAAGAGCAGAGACTATCCAAATACAATCTCCTGTGTATTAACTTGCAGTAATACACAGAAAAGAGGCTGGTGGCCTGTCCCTGTCCTTACAGAAGAAATTAAGCAATGTGAATATTGCACAGTTTAACCGACAACATAAGCCTATTCTTCATTTAGCTTCTACTTATTTCTCCAGCCATCATTTCTCCTGAAAAACTGATGTATAATTTGAGACACTAGTGAACATGTCTGCGGCTTTGTTTGCACTTACGAAATCTCCATAAGAATGAGAAGAAAGGACAGCCCATACATCATTTAGTTATAGCTGACAAAGGAAATGTCAAAGTGCCTGAAGCTATGAGAGACTAACAATAACACAATAGATTTCAGAGTGACAGGGAACTGACCAGGAAAACAATTAGAGCAGATCAATAGATGTGTTGTACAAGAGGGACACCAGCCTTTCTTTGTCCCTGCTTTTCAGTATAGGTTATCATTTCTCTAGTGTATCTTAACATACAAAATGAAAATGTAGGTCAAAGGGCATGTATGTGATAACACCTCAGCAATGGCAGCCATGTTTATTTACTTAATTCTGTGAATGACAGAGTACTGCTCCAGGGCTAAAGACACAGGGTGCATTAGCAGGAACAAATCCATTATCTTACTATTTACATTAAAATTATTTGTGTTAATCATTTTATTGTACTATCTTCATATATTAAATAAGATCATAATAAATAAAACAGTAAATAAATTATAAATAGATTACATATTTATCTCATTGACTTATCACATCATGCACGATGTAGGACAGACTCAGGAACATATGACTTGGAGGGAAGTGTCAAGGGCAAATACCAGAGATTAAAAATAAATAAATACTTATCTATGTTACAAAGCTCTTACCTCCGTTTTTATACATGTGTAACAATGCCTCACTTGGAAAGACTGTATACCAAATATTAATTTTTGTCTCGCTAACTAACGTTATGTGTGTCTTTAACAAGATGGCATTGCCAGCGTTACCTTTTAAGCTAACAAGAATAGCAAGAAAGTGAGCACATACAAAAAAAAGGGTTTTACACAAAAGTAAATGTATAAAACACTTGTTCAGCAGAAAAGCTAAAAAAATGTATGTCTATCTCTTCAAGACTTTGCTAAGAACCTAACATTTTTTAAAAGATTTTTAGCATTAGGTTACAGTTTTCTTGGCTGTGTGTTTTAATAGCATATCTGAAAGCTACGTTTGCCCTATTAGCATTTAGGAACAAAACAATCACCTAAAAGAAAGAACGTAACAAGTTAATAAACTTATAGCAGTTAGTATATTGTATTAAGAGGATCCTCGAAAACGAGATGATTCATCTCAAGGGATTATCCCTCACGAAAATGTGAATAAATAAATAAGTATACTGTATAAATTAAACTTACATGTGTCCTGGAAGAAGGCTACAGGAGAAGGTTAATGCCACTGTTCTTTTCTTCTCTAATTCTCGCTAACAAGCTAACCTTTTTCTGGCTTAGCAATAAATTAATTACGTTTACTTTCTTTTTTTTTTTTTTAAAATAATGCTGTCTGGGTGGAAGCGCTCATTTTCAATCAGTGTTGCTCCAGGTTAATTGGTATTCCCTTCTCATATATATATATATATTTTTTCATTTTTTTCTTTTAGCTCAGTGATTAGCCTGAATGTTGATAGCTCATCAGCAATTAGGTTCACCTGTGCTGTTCCAATCAACAGTGTTGCCAACTCTTTTCAAAGGAAAGTAGCTAAAGCCTGGCCAAAAAGCCGCTAAATGTCGCTAGATGACGTCATGCGTAAATTAGCATATTTGTGACGTCATTACGTCATCGCGTCATCATACTAAATTCATACTAAATTGCATACTTTCTTGCGTTCTCCCGCCTAACGTGCTTTCTTGACAAATTTGTGCTCACATGGTCTCTTTTACTGTATTTTATTATGATATAGCCGACTGTCCCAATAATGCTCTTCTCATTTCTCATTTCAATTAAGTGATAAGCACACGCGAACAATGAAAATCCAAACGGTCAAACTAAATTCTTTAAATTTTAAATGAAACTTTCTGTCGACTCTTGTTTTTGTTTATTACTTCACAATTTCAACCCTCCTCCTTTATTCGGGTTTGGGACCGGCAAAAGTGACCTAAAAGAGACACTCCGGCGGAGTTTCTTTTAATTTTATTTTATTTTTTATTTTATTTTTTTTACACTTAGGTGCCTACAACATGTCACAGTAAAGTATTAACATTTTTAACCGTAATTTCTTTTTTATTTTTATTTTTTTACAATATTGTTTTCTTTTTTTTTTTTCTTAAGTTTAGTTTTTAACCTTATGGTCCACTTAGGAGCCTACAACAAGTGACTGAAAAACATTGACATTTTTAACCATACATTTTTTTGACAAAGAACATTTTACATTTTCGAGTGCTGAATGTAAGCCTGGGCGGGATCCACCAGCGGCGGCTTGCCAAGTTGCCGCACATGCGCGATTCATTTTGCAGTCTGGACGTGGAGGGGTGAACACATAGACATATATATAGACCTATATATATGTATGGGTGAACAACTCCTGCTCTGACTGCAGCTGGGAGGGGCTGCTGCGCGAGGACTGGGCCGACTATGAGTGCTTTGGGTTTGGGGTGGGGCCCGCGGCAGCACCCGCTGCTCATTGATTAGACTAAAAACGATGTGTGCTTTACTTCAGAAAGTCTCCAAAAGTCTCCAATAACTCCAGAAAAAGTCGCTAGATTTGTCGCTAGTCGCTTTTTTGAAAATTTGTCGCTAGAGGGGTCTGAAAACTCGCTAAATATAGCGACAAAGTCGCTAAGTTGGCAACACTGCCAATCAAACTGCCGAAGACTGAATAAGTACTTTATTTGTATTGACTGTATTTAAAAAATATTAAAACAGAAATGATTTAGATTCCCCATAAAGGGCTTTTTAAAAATAACATTAGGCTTTTGAACATATCAAACATGTTACAGATCATAAACAAAGCATCATAGAGCAAAATATAGTGCAAAATCCAACAATATTAAACTACACAAGGAGGCCCAAAAAAAACACATTGCAAAATACAATAAATAATTACATTTTTATTTTACAATTGGTCCCTGTTGAATCACTATTTTATTTATTTTTAGCACAAAGCTCAATGGTTTTCACAAACAAAACAAAAATCACAAAATTACAAATTGCACATTTTTTCTTTTGTGATTATAAATTTAACCTCTAGGTTAATATTACGTTTATTGTCATTATATATGTTCATAACTGGTTTATACATAATATACTAATGAATTAGCAGTGTCAAAAAAAAAGACTAAATAAAATCAGTTTCTGGATAAGCCAAGGAAAGTCTTTTTAAAACTACTTTGGAAGTGCTTTGCAGCGCAGAATTGTGTGTAGGCTATAATTATAACTGATATTTCAATAACCTTTAAGGTGTCATAAAATGTTTGTGTCATGTGAAAACTAAGCAAAAAGCATGAGTGAGTTTCGAATACATGCACTGACCACAGAAAGCATTGTGGCTACATTCTTACAAAAGGCAATCAATTAAGACAGCTTGTCCCTAATTCTTCAACAAATAGCCGCTGTTTGGGCTCCACTTACAAAGCACCAGGGCTGCAATCATGGCCACCGAAATAAGCTGTTGACAAAACAGTGGCTCACACCCAAAAGGATCCGGCGTGGCCTGCGTGTCGAAACACCACCAACCGCATACTTGTCCTCTGCTAGGACTTGCTCACAGTTAGAGCCAGCTGGAGGCAGGAGTTGTCATCCCATTGAGATGTTGCATGAGGAAAACAAGAGGAACAACTTGGAGTTCTTTAGAACGCTACTGTATTCAAAATAAGGGCACAAACTGTTGCTACGGTGAAAATACCAACAATCTGAAAATAGAATGGTAATGCATTAATTATGGCAATAACTTGTAAGATGATAAATTAAAGTAGCCTATTATTACTCAAGTCAATGTCACAGAACGTTAAAATCTGCATGACTCCAAACAAATGTTTTTATGGCTAACCCCAATGTGATTATTTCTGCCTGCAAATAAGTGACTGCAATCCAAATGCTACAGAAAAGCCTATTCACTTCACAGAGCTCACTGTTTGAGAGACTGTAAAGCGAAGCTAGAGCCCATATGCTATTGCTCAATGGAAAAGCAAAGCTGCTGTGTTCATAGAGAGAAAAAGAAACCGGGACTCAATCTATGTAGACAATACAAGCTGACAAAAGAGCCGCCAAGAACTTATTACGTATAGCCTATAGTTGGATAAAGGAGTTTTTCCATATTCCATATATTAGAACACACCATTGACCACTTTTAAAACACTGTTTGGAATCAATTTAAACACAATTATTCATGTTCATTTTGACTTTTGCATTTATTTTTTAAGCCATCTGTTTTTAAGCCATCAATAGAGACTCTGGTTGAGGTAGTGGAGCTATACTTAACAACATAGGCCATACCCTGCTTTGGGCTTTTGAACAACAGAGATCAGCCAGTGGATGTCTGAGATCAGTGAGCGGCAGGACGGAACACAACAAAAACTCCTTCTGCCATAAGACTATACAATCCATCAGTCTGTGGAAGATGAAGTCTGAATCAACTTATTTAAAGGTTCCTAACATACAGTACTTAGTTCTCCTCAAACAGCAGCAGTGACAAGACGTTGCCATCACGGAGTTTAGGTTTAGACTTTTAAAAGTAAAATCACTGAGTGCCTATACATGCCACAGTATTCCAGTTTGTTTTGGCGTATCCAGGCTTCTCTTTCTGAAATCAGTATATAATGTTTACATGCACAAAGACAAAAACAGGATACTTAAAAAACCCGAGATGCACAAGTGCATGTAAACGCACTCACTCACTGGTGACATTACAGACGGTTGCCACAACAGACTTCAAAGCTGCAGGTTAAAGACGATCTGTCTGGCCTTGCACAGCCCTTTTACTGATGTAGTGAAGGCACTAGTGAGTGCTTTGGCTCTGACCCATATTAGCAGATTAGTTTAAGTGTGGAACCGACAAGATGCATGTAAAAACACACAGAGCATGCAAGACAACATTCTATTGTGTGGTCAAGTGTAACTTTTACATTTACCTTTGCTTTTCATGAAGATAAGTATTTGCTCAAAAAATTAACTGAGGTTGTATTCCGTTATTGACCAAACCAGTTAAGTTATGCAAGCTCATGTACCATGCATAGGTTTGCTGCAACCTGTCAAAGCTAATTATTAGCTAGATTATCTGATCCAGTGCCCTTTGATAACAGAAGTCCCCAACTCGCCATCAGACAGAAAAAATGGGTTAGCAGGGCACAGACTGGTTGCTATCTAAAAGTCATGATATGACAGCTTTGCCAAAGAGAGGGAAAAATGCATGGACTATGTTATCTCCTGATTAAACAAACACTAAGAAACGTCAAGGTCCAGCCTGTGTCTGAATAATGTTCAGCCTCTTCTGGGCCCTAAGTAGAAACCATCTTGGTGGACCTTTATAACATGTTCTGTATACGTAACCTTAAGCAATATAAATTGAAAAATGTTTTGATCTAGTTTATTCATCACTATTTTTAATATATTACTCTGCTGCACTGATTTACTCATTTAATTTTCACTACCTTCAAAGCATTCTTCACGTTCCCTTTCTTCACTTACTGTATATCAGCCTCTATCATAGTATCATAGTAGGACCGGCTTAGCATGATAAAAACAACAGCTTATTTAGTCTTTGGCAGTCATTATTATGTTATGGCCTTTTTCCACCGGTGCATTAAGCAGCTACTGACAGAAATGCTCACAGCTTAATAAAACATCCCATGCTTTTAATTCAGCAGTCGCGGTGGCTGTTGTTTCTCTCCATGCAGTCACACAAGTCTTTGCGTGTCGTCCATACGTCCTCTGTTCCATGTAGAGCTATCACAACCTGTGTGTACACCTGAGATGCACATTAGCCCCCAAGACCTCACATCACAAGGAAAATAAAAGCCTCTCTAAAGTAATTTGAAATTGTCCGCCATCTATTGCACTTTTGAGGATGTTATTGTCAAGTAAAAAGATTTTCAAATGCTAGATTAACAAGAGTGCTGGTAAAATCTGTCAAACAGGTGATGGGAAACTCTGACTGAGAAATGTAATATTTTAATCAGAATGCGTATTTTTGCAGAATTGCAAAGTAGACATAAAATAACTGTAAAGGGGAAACAATTGTTCATCAAGGTGGTCCACACGTCTTGCTGAAGCATTTCTTTTTGCTAAGAGAGACATATTGTTTTCATTATGTGCTAAATTTTGTAGTGCCTAAGAATTTGGAGTTTCCCTGTTTGGGCCGAACCAAATTGCCAAACAGCTGCTTTCGAAGAAAGGGCTGGGATAAAAGTGCGGACCAAATGTAGTAAGTGTGAGGCATTTAAACACACAAGGAAGAGTAAGGAAGAGGGCATTTTTGTTTTCAGAGAGGCCCTCCGTGTGGATAGGCCTGGAAATTGAAACCTGATGATGGCGTCAGCTGTGATGCTGTAGAATCAGTGCAGAGCGTCATTTAAGCTGCTATCACTTGGCTCATAATATCTTTGGCTCATTTATAGTCATTGGGCAACCTCCTGTGTCTTTACTATAGATGAATCACTGCCAGAGTTGTATTGCAGCCAGCTTCATTTGTCCTAGGCTGGTTCCAAATTAGATAAATCACTTCAAGTCATCTGAATACTGTATATACCATTAGCATAGAGATTATCTTGCCTTAATAATCAGACTTCCTGTTCTGGTGTCATCTTCCATTGCAGAATGCACCTGTTGAATCAGAGCTGTTAGAAGTTTAAAATCCAATCATTTCTGGATGCCTGGGCAAACTTCACTCGTGCTTTTGACACAGCAGGATTCTGTTTTAGTCAGAAAGCCCGGGCAGACAAATATTCCACTAAAGGAGACACTGCTCAGTTGGTTGGAAAACAACACACTGTCGACCAGCTGGAAAAAAAAAGGTTTGGAAATTCTGGGAAAAGAGAAAAACCTGAGCAGAATACAACAGTATTGAGTTCTCAACCATTACTTGACTCACATATCTCAGTTTCCATCAATCACACGCTGTAGTATCTTCCCTTAAGGCCTTTGAAGCTCACTTTTCTGGTCACATGATCACTTTCTACGCAATCTTCCAGTATTCTTAACCCGTACTGCAGCGCTTCTCAGTTACACAACCCACATGCGAGCCTAAGTATGGTGAGCTAATGAGGCCTGACAACTCTTTTTCTGCATTTTTTTCGGACATGGACACTACTGACAGACACTTACTTGAGTATACTATATGCAGACATTAGTCATCCTTTAAGTTTATTCTCATGAAACAGATGAGTAACATTACTGAATGTAATATGAGATTGTGATGTTTCCAGTTGGAGTCAGTCTTTTGGCTTGTGTTACATGAAAAATGTCAGCACTTGTCAATACACAGGTTTGAACCCTGGCAGTCAAGTCAACGGTTGCTTCTGACTTCAATACTGGTTGTTTGCTCCAAATATTACACTGTCAGTTCTTATTCAATGAGTTAAATACACTCAGGAACCTGAAAAGTTATTTAGGCTGCACTCACACAAAAAAGTCTGGTTCTTTTGACCAATATGAGTGCTTCAATCGATGCCCGAGAACGGAGCCCTTTGAGGGCTTCAGCGTGGTTGGAGGAGGTGGGCCGCGGTACTTGCATAGACCAGTTGTGTATGTGATGTGATAGATAGGACTATTCGCCTTAAAGCATTTTTAACGTTTTGCAAATCATTGTCGCTGGATTTTCGTTCTCCATTGAACCGTTTCACAAAATGCTCAGCAAATTCACAGTTCTCGCAAACAATGGGCGTGTCAACATAGCCTCATTGTGATCTATGACGCTCCCCAATCGTTCAAAAACGGTTCAAATGGCCAGGGTCAGACAAAAAAATTCTGACTCTGGCTTTCTATAGCATGTTGGTGATAACATTTGAGGATTTTGCTGGTTGGTTATTACACTTTGGAGTAGTGTAAGAAACTAGCAGGCCTTCAAGTAGTGGTTTAAATGGCAGTTGATAGTTATTCAGCAAAACTGTTTCCACTTACTGTACCTTAACTAACCCCAGTGTTGAGAGAACAAAAAGAAGAGCCTGTACTCTAATTTGCTTTGGTTAGCAATAAAAAACAAAACAAAAAAACAGCGCTCTAATACATGGGTGCACACCTTTTTGCCTGCTTTATTTGTAGAGCAGTAACCAGAAGTCAATAACCTATTTACAATGTCTCAATTTACAATGGCCTATTATCAGCCTTTCTCACTTACTAGAAGTTCTTAAGTTCTCATTCCGTTTCTCTTTTCTAGCCCCTGAGCTAGCGTATAACAGCATTGCTGCCAGTAAAACTCAAAACACGTAAAGCATAATAATACAGTATTGTTCAAAATAATAGCAGTACAAAGTGACTAACCAAAATAATCCAGGTTTAGTATATTTACATTTTTACATTTATTCATTTAGCTGACGCTTTTATCCAAAGCAACTTACATTGTTCTAATGTAATTACCAGTGTTACAGTCACTGGAGGCAAGTTGGGTTAAGTGTCTTGCCCAAGGACACAACAACAGTATGAACTGTGGGGAGAGTGGGAATCGAACCGCCTACCTTCCGGTTGAAAGACGACCACTCTACCCACTGAGCAGTAAGTGGGTAGAGTGGTATATTTTTTTTTATTAGATTCTCCGAAAACAAACAAGACTCAGCATTCATGATATGTACGCTCTTAAGGCTGTGCAACATTGGGCAATTAGTTGAAAGGGGTGTGTTCAAAAAAATAGCAGTGTGGCATTCAATCACTGAGGTCATCAATTTAGTAAAAAAACAGGTGTGAATCAGGTGGCCCCTATTTAAGGATGAAGCCACCAGCACTTGTTGAACATGCATTTGAAAGCCTGAGGAAAATGGGTTGTTTAAGACATTGTTCAGAAGAACAGCATACTTTGATTAAAATGTTGATTGAAGTAGGGGAAAACCTATAAAGAGGTGCAAAAAAATATAGGCTGTTCAATGGCAAAGGCTCAGTCAATGATCAGCTCCAGGATGATCAAAGACAGTCTGGAGTTACCTGTAAGCAGTGTTGGTCATCTTACTCTAAAAAAGTAATTAGTTACAGTTAAAATTACTTCTTGGGGTGCACGTGGCAGAGTGGTTAGCACTCCTGCCTCACTGCCTCTTTCTGTGAGGAGTCTGCATGTCCTCCACGAGTTACCGTGGGTTCTCTCCGGGTACTCCGGCTTCCTCCCACCGACCAAAGACATGCATGTTTAGGTCAATTGGCAACTCTAAAGTGTCCCTAGTGAATGAATGTGAGAGTGAATGGTTGTTTGTCACTGTCTATGTCTAAATGTTAGTCCTGTGACTAAGTGGCCATTGTCCAGGGTGTACCCCGCCTCAGGCCCAAAGCTGCTGGGATAGGCTCCAGTCACCCGCGACCCCTAACGGGACAAAGCGGTAGAAAATTAATGAATGAAAATTACTTCTCCCAAAAAGTAATTGAGCTAGTAACTCAGTTACCACATTGTAAAAGTAATTAGTTACTCAGCAAAGTAACTGACGTTACATTTTTAATGTTCTATATTGCTATTACGTTTTATAACATCTATCAAAGATGTTTAAATTAACTGATTGAAGAATAAAAACATTATATACAGTATTTTAGAACATTTGGTATTTATTTGAACTCAATAGATTGCAGTCTGCCATATGATATACATAGAAATAAAAACATAAAAAATAAATATTGAAAATAAAAGTGCAAAATTAAGTCAAATGTAAACTTGTGTAAAAAGAAACAAAGGGAGACCTGGCCATTAAGTAGTGCAAATCTCTGTACCTGTAAATTATTGCACAATAAACAAAACACAATCCAACTCTCTCTGTAGATTAACATGTTGTTCATTCTCAAAGAAAATGAACAATACATTATTATTATTATTATTATTACATAAATTTTATATAGCGCTATTCCGGGGAAGCAAAGACGCTTTACATATTAATTATTCTTTCACTACACAGTCACACATTAATCTACACTAAAATACTCCTCATCTAACAACTAACATTGATTACAACATACCTTGCAATCAATGTGTTCAGTTCTGGGTTAGTGTTAGGTTTTTTTTCCCCGGGAGGTTTCTGAAATTTGGTAACTTTTGTGTCACAACGTCACAACGTATTTGCAGATCTTTTTTAACTTCTTGTTTTGTTTGATAATCTATAACACTGCTAGCTTTTTTTCTATTGCTATAAATAGATATAACGTAAACAAACAGTCGTTTTGGTTTTCGTGGTCGTAGTAACATTGTTCAATGTCTTATGTCTGTGACAGGGACTGAGGAGACAGCAGCTGATACTGTTCAGAGTAAGACTCAAGTCAAAATACTCACATTAAACTGTTCATATGCTGTATAATGATGACAAATGTATTATTAGACCTTATCCTAATATTATGTATTAAAATATACTTTAGAAACTATAGGAGATTAAATATAGCCTATATTATAAAGACTTGTATGTACAGTATATGTTACATCTGTGCCCCTACAGGTGTGGTGTCCCAATTCTTAGGGGTAGCCTATCATCTTAGCCCAACCCCTTCTTTTGGAGAGCCAAGTTAGAGAATTGGGATTAGGCCTTTCTCACAGTGGGAGGAAGTTGGGAGTGTGTACAGGGAGACGCTACGACGGCGTACAGAGGGATGAAGAGGGACTTCTATAAGCACTCCGAGAAGAATGGTAAATTTTAGAAGTCCTGGTACGGCGTACCACTGTGTTCTAGCCCACTTAAAGCGCTGACTAACCCCTTTTTTTAAAGGAAAAAAAAAGAAATACATGTGTGGAAAGAGAACTAATAATGGTCATCTGCACAGAACTAATCCAAGTTATATCTGTGTCTGTAACCAATGTTGTTGGTGTCATTCTGGTTATGGCCACAGGACACTGTTCATTGTATACTTCCCACTAACACGCTATACTTATTGAAATAAGTGGTAACATGGCACTGCTGTTTGTTCCTGGGGATATTTTTTTCGTTTGTGTATTTCAACAACTCCAAGTAAGTGCTGCGACATGTCTCCAAGCTAGATTCTTTAGAGCAAGTTGGGGAAAAAAATAGGGCAATTATGTGCCTTAAGGCTCTAATTGTACATTTAGCTTCAGCGGCTGTGGGAAAACAGAGAGACAAATAGGATCTACGGATGCAGTTCTTCAAAGGGTAAAAACCACCACTTATGGATGTTTGTGTGTTCTCTTCTTTCGTCTTGTGACAGTGGACCAGATGTAAGTGCAAACAGACTGCAGAAGGATCTGAAGCGTCGAGTCATATCTGCAGTCTGATTTGTATGCTGAAGGGACAGCCAAGGAAATAACATCATCACACTGCTCATATCTCTATAACCACAGTGAAGTATATATGCCTCGAGTGCTTGGCTTATGTGTGACAACTTGTTAGCAGAGAAGCAGGGTGAGGAGTCTGAAAAGCTGATGTACATGGGCGTGCATCTGCAGACCTGACTGGTAATGGTGCTTGAGTGGCGGAATGATCCATATTTCCTGAACGCAGTCTGACTAGGAGACCCTCAAAGAGTCATTTACACACCTCTGGTGGAGGTGATTTGTTCTATCTCTATGCTTCTGACCACATGAAAGATGGGATCAGATGTCCACTTGTGTTTGGTAACTTCTTTGATTTATTGCCAGAATATGCCCATCTCCATATGTCCATTTCCACTTGGTAAAAACCTTGTCAGACCAAAAGCCGTTGAACTAAAAGGAAGTGTGCTTTAATCACTGCTTAATTTCTCTGATTGCTTAGATTCTGCATCTATTGGTACTGTCTTATTCTTTGTATAGAGCAGTAAGAATTAGGATGTCTGGCCAGGCTGCTGTACATCTCACACCTTTATCTTAAGCCAATGTGGAATAGATATGTCATGCAAAGTACAAAAAGTAAACAAAAACTGATCAAATGCCATCCTACAACTTCATGATGGCTCATAATGCTGGAGATAAGAATGTTACAGCTGTTCCACAGGAATACACGTAACTCAGATCGTTACAGCTCCAGAATGCATCAAGATGTCGATTAAACCCGAGAGCCAGGTAGATGGAGCCACTGATACAGAGGCATCTGTCCAATTTTCTTCAACTGTGAGAGGAAACGTGCAAACATACATTCAGACACTCATCAGGTGAAAACAAAAACTGGTTTTCTTCACACCGTTATCTTGTCAACACTCCATATATGCGTAGTACGCCTGTTCCAACTTGCAGGTGAAACTGAAATAATGTCATACCCTGGTAGTATGTACCAGCCAGTGGAATGACAGTTGTGACCTAAACCTGCTCTGATTTCCTGTTTCAAGTGCCAGAGCTCTGTCACTCATTCAACCCCGTGTTAATTACCCAAAATATGACTTGGCCACCTGTTATGACTTAATAGCTTTCACATTTCACAGACAGCAAATCTATCTTTTGTCCAAAGATTTTGGCAGTTCTGCTGTTGACCCAGAGCCAGAAGAAAAGGCCGTCTACACTTCTACACTTACAGGATGATAGCACGGATCAATGCTGCAGTCGCCTCCGTTCTGCTGAAGCATCGGTAAACAGAGGAGTGAATGTGAGAGATACTTTTCAAGTATGTGAGCAGGGAGCACATTGCAGGGATGAGTGTTAATGATCACTCACTAAATTCCTTTTGTAAACTTTACAGCAAATACTTTATCTCGATCTTGATGTATCTGTCTAGATCCACATCTGAAATTCCCATATAAAAACTCACTTTGAAACCAGTCTAAAGGCTCTTGTATCTCAAAGCAGCCGCGTTTTAACCCTCTCTACACCTACACTGGGGAAGAGGAATCTATCTGGCAGAAGCGGCGTGCGCTCGCTCCAAGCCCTCGAGTCCAAGCCCTCGAGTCCAAGCCCTTGAGTAGGACCCATTTATGTGACGACAATGACAATCCCACCCGTTTGGCGAGAAAGGCTGCCCGTGGCTAACCATGGCAACACCGCCAAACTTGGATTCATCCGTCAGTCGTTCAGAGGACTTTAAAGCACGGCCCCTGGAAGCACAGCCACAAAGGGAAAACAATCAGTGTCCTTTACTCTAGAGTTAGGCCTCAGGCTCAGAGTCACACAGTCGCCGCTCATGACACTTTGTATAAAACTTGGATGGACTTTTTGCCCATGCGTCGACTGCAAAAGTACAGATTATGGTCCGAGACATAGCCTAAACATAGGTGATGATTAAAAGTCATTGCAGTGTAAAAAGTTGGAGTAGTGCTTGGAAATTTGTGCCGTTTTTGCAGTGTATGGTTCCTTTAATAACTGCCTCACACAAAAAATGGAATAATGTCTTTCTGATTTACAGTGGTAATAATAACAATAACTCTAAAACAGTGCTTCCTGGTAAGTGTTTGAGTTTGTTTAATTTGCCAAAACATGCATTTAAGACTTTCGTGCAAAATAGTGGCTTCAACATTTATAGACATGATAAAAGGACATATAAATTGCACATAATCAGCTTGGATTACTGCTGTGAGAAACCCTAAGACCACACTCTGCGGAAATATAAACTCTGGTTGATGAAGTTGGACATGTGAAATGCAGAGATTCTATTTGAATGCTTCATCTAGTATGGTCTATTGGCCAAACAGAGCCACTGGTGCAACACGTGCACAAGCCCACACTCGTCCCGGGTCATTCTCTCTGGCCTGAACGTTACATTTGATCAGCTAACTGCATCTACCGTGTTGAAATGCACATCAAGAGTCTGACAGCAGCGTTGGAGGGAACTGCTGACTAACGTTACGCAATAATCAACTCCCTCGCTTTTTCCCCTTCGCCTCTAAAACCAACAAAGAAAAGTTTGTGCCCTCGCCAGCTCGTCACCAAACTCCCCAGAGGGTCATCTCTGGCCCCAGTGCAAAGGGGCAGCCTCTCCTCTACCCACCTCTCTCCTGTTCCTGAGTGAAAGCGCCATGTTGAGGCTCGCGGCGTAAAAGCGTCAAGAGCGAGAGCGTCACCGAAAGCGGAGGGAAGCAGGGCAGAGCGGTCTTACCTTTGCAATCGCCTTCTTGTACCTCATCGCGGCTTGTTCGATGAGGTTGTGGACTTTCATGTCCCCGCTCCCACAAGGGACCACCACCCGCGTCCTCCCGAAGCACACGGTCACTTTCATGTCTCCCCTGCGCGAGCTTTAAATCCAAAGTGGAATGAGCCACGACAAAGCGACGCCAAACATCCTCGCTGCTTAGAAAAAAAAAGAGTACGACTAAATCCTCCTCAGAGTGAAAAGAAGTGTCCGTAGTGTGTCCCAGTCAGAAGGAGTAAGTGTAGGATCCAGTGGCAGGGCTGGGTGGCGTCCTCTCTCTGTAGCCTCGCGCTGTGTGTTGACTCACTCACAGACAGAGAAAAGTTCCCTACAGGAAAAAAGGGCTCTCCGCGACGCGCACAGCGAGAAGAGCGCACCAGTGGACTGACTGACGCGGCGAGTGCGCCCGCATGTTCGAGCAGGCACCAGGAATGCTGTCCACCACACAGAGCTGTGGCAGCGCGGAGAAGTCTGTCAGAGAATCTGTTTACATTTTTGACTGACTGTAAGAAAACGTGTAAGTTCTTACAATAAGGCCTTTGAGCGCAGACAGTGTGTTGCATAAGCCCAATGACTGCATTAGTCAAACCTGTAAGAATGATTCTTGTTGTTAAACAGCAACTACTAAGGTTGTAACACTGTGTGGATAGTAGCCTCATTCATGTTTGGGGATTTCTGAAAGATCATTACCAGACACATTAAGCAACAATAAGCAGATGTCATCTTTGTGTGTGTGTGTGTGTGTGTGTGTGTGTGTGTGTGTGTGTGTGTGTGTGTGTGTGTGTGTGTGTGTGTGTGTGTGTGTGTGTGTGTGTGTGTGTGTGTGTGTGTGTGTGTGTGTGTGTGTGAGAGTGTGTGTGTGTGTGTGTGCGCTAGGCCAGTCTAAAAAGGTGAGTTTTCAGTTTGGTTTTGAAGATGGAGATAGAGTCTATGCAGAGCGGAGGTCTAATGGGAAGGAGTTCCAGAGGTGAGGGGCAGAGCGGCTGGTTGCTCTAACCCCCATGGAGGACAGATGGGCAGGAGTGAACAGGAGCTGGGCTGAGGAGGATCGTAGTGTTCAGGTGGGAGTTTAAAGCTAGAGGAAGTCTAGGATATGGAGGAGAAAGGTTATGGAGAGCTCTGAAAGTGAGGAGTAAAAGTTTACAGGCGATGCAATTTAACCAGGAGCCAGTGTGTTCAGAGGAGGGGGTTCTGGTGAGGATACGAGGAAGGATACGGGAATAAAGGTTGATCCATTTAGTGAAATAATCAGTCACAACATCAGTGGCCAAAGTTTAAAATAAATAAATAAATAAAACTTGGGAGAATAAAAGCATTACAACACAATCAACCAACGTCTGAATCAAATCCACAGTCAACACACATTCAACAGCCAGAGCTGAACTGAGGGCATGTTATCAGGGCAATAAAGAAATTATACAAGCATAAAGTAAGTGTGTCTCATTAGCTTCAAACCTTCAGTTCAGTAATGAAATATAAAGGGAGTCTGTGAGTAATGTGATTGTGCCTTTGAGTGTTGGAGCAGTGGTGTTCTGTAGAAGTCGGAGGTGATGCAGAAAAAGGAGGGATTCACTCCCAGGACAGACAGTTACAGTTATTCACATGTAGTCCATCTTATATACAAATACTACATAAGGAATATACATCCATAACGTCAAGAGGGGTTTAGTCCAACTTAAAGTGCATAAGCTGGGAACCAACGAAACAGTGCATTTAGCCTTTGCAAAGTCTCAGTAGTCAGTAGTAATATGTTCACCGTTGCTAAGGAAACGTCAAAAGTATCCAGAGTTTGAAAAAGCACTTCTGCAATTCATATCCATGTCTGCATATGAAAAGTGAAGGTTGTGGATGAGGGATGTGCCCAGGGCTGGATGGACGTGCAGTAGGCTATGACCCAGTTCACTGATAAAGAGCTGCCACCTCCCTGCAACTAGGCCTATTCTTTGGGAGTAACGTGAACATCAATGCTGCTTTGTATAGATACCGTGTCATGATGGAGGAACACATATTCTATCTGTGTGTGCATGTTGAAATGATAAAGGACATAATCTAGACAGCTGTGTGTGATTGGTCTGAAGTCATTTTTCAGACAAGGCCATGCACCTACATGTTGTACTCATTGTGTATTATAAGTAGTTTTGCGACAACATCTTTGTTTTTAGGGTTTTTGAGTTCCTTACAGGTTAACTAAATTTGTCTCATTGGTTTATATGGAAGTTAGAAAGGCACTTTCTTCTACACCAGTGAGAACAAAACAGTACTCCATGAAGTTCATTGGGAGTCCTGCTGTGTAGCTCCAACTCTAAATCTAGCATTTACATTACTCATACGCCCTCTAGAGGCATAAAAAGAATAAAAGGAATAGTTTTTAATTGGCAATTTTGTAATAATAATACTTTATAATAATTGGGTTATGCATGACCTATCAATAGTTTATAGAATACTTACATATAGTGCAAAAGTAATTATGGCTTTCTAAATAAAGCATCCATAAGTGGGAATGTAATAGTCAAGTGATTGATTTGTCACATTATAGAGTTGTGCTCCTAAGTTTACATACCCTGGCAGAATATGTTATTTTTTTGGGCCATTTTTCAGAGAACATGAATGATAACACAAAAACTTTTTGTTTCACTCATAATTAATGGCTGGGTGAAGCCATTATAATCAGTGTTTACTATTTTTAAATCATAATGAGAACAGAAACTACCCAAATGACCCTTATCAAAAGTTACATATCCCAGTTCTTAATACTGTGTATGTCCACCTTTAACATCAATGACAGCTTGAAGTCTTTTGTGGTAGTTGTGGATGAGGCTCTTTATTTTCTAAGATGGTAAAGCTGCCCATTCTTCTTGGCAAAAAGTCTCCAGTTCCTGGGCTGTTATGCATAAACTGCACGTTTGAGATCTCCCCAGATATTGATACTGAGGTCAGGAGACTGAGATGGTCAGTCCAGAACCTTGACTTTATGCTGCTGTAGCTTATGACAGGTCGACTTGGCCTTGTGCTTTAGATCGTCATTTTGGAATGTACAAGTATGTTACATGCGCAGCTTCCAGGCTGATGAGTGCACATTTTCCTCCAATATTTTCTGATGACATGCTGCATTCATCTTTTCCTGTTCCTTTGTGCCTCACACATCCCCAAAACATCAGTGATCCACCTCCATGTTTCACAGCAGGAATAGTGTACCTTTCATCATAGACCTTGTTGACTCCTCTCCAAATGAAACGTTTATGGTTGTGTCCAAAAAGTTCAATTTTGGTCTCATTACTCCAAATTACTTTGTTCCAGAAGTTTTGAGGCTTGTGCTGTTTGGTGTATTGTAAGCGGGATGCTTTGTGGATCTTGAAACAGCCTGAAAGAGTCCTCAGAAAACAGAAACATCAGTGCAGCACTGGATGAAAGATGCAAGGGTCTGTCAGGAGCCCAGAAACTCACTGACCTTTTATAAACACAATAATTAGCAAGAGTTTGTGTCAACTTGTGTGCATGTTATCAGGCCAAAATCATGTTAGATCATCAAAGTTATGTAAACTTTTGATCAGGGGGGCGGCAGTAGCTCAGTGGTAGAGTGGCCGTCCTTCAACTGGAAGGTAGTAGGTTCGATTCCCGCTTGCCCCACAGTTCATACTGTCGTTGTGTCCTTGGGCAAGACACTTAACCTACCTTGCCTCCAGTGTCTGTAGCACTGGTGTATGAATGTGTGTGACTGTAGAGGTGTGTTTGGTGGTGGTAGGAGAAGGTTGAGTGCTGTTTGTATGGCAGCCCCCATCTCTGTCTGCCCCAGGTGTGAATGTGTGAATGGGGTGAATGGAAGCATGATGTAAAGCGCTTTGGGTGCCTGAGAAGGGTGCAAAAATGTGCTATATAAATGCATTACCATTTACCATTTGGGTAGTTTCTGTTGTAATTATGATTTAAAAAGAGTAAACACAGTTGTTGGCAATAAATGGCTTCATTCAAACATTAACTATGAGTGAAAAATGTTTTTGTGTTATCATTGATATTCTCACAAATCACAAATTCTGCTTGTTGCCAATATAACTATAACATTAAGTGATTAAGAATGAAGAGGTTGAATGTCTTCAGTAAATTCTTTAATTGAGTGCCAAACCCCAAAATTGCAAATGTGCCAAAAATAATTTTAAGTAGCAAATCTGAGTTTACAAAACTAAACTAGTCAGACAGAAATTCTCACTCCTGACTCTCTCACTCTATATTTTTGAAAGCTGAAATACCACCAGATTTCAAACATGGGTCAGAATTAGTCTCATTAATGTTTTAGTTCTGCTCAGTTTATCAACTTGTTTGCTATTTTGACACTAATCACATCCTCGATTATCTGACTGTAACTGAAGGTATGTCGTCACACTAAATGACAGTTTTACAAAGAGTATGCACTTTATGTTCCCCACTGAAAGATTAGCCTTTTAACAAGGTTTTCTAGAGCGGGAGGCGCACAGCCTCCAGTGAGTATTAATCGTATTTCATTTTAATGAATAATACCTTTGTTTTTCTTAGCATTTAGCCAATGTTTTAAATCTTGTTTGTCATGTTTTTGTTTGTTTTTTTGTTTTTTATACAAATACAGTAAAATATTTAACAAAATAGCAGCTTCCTTTTTTTCAAAGACACACTTGCATGTAGCCATCTTTTGGGGGCCCCTTTTGCTTCGGGCCCAGGCAGTTGCACAGTTTGCAAATCTAAAATCTAAACATAGAATGAATATTAAATGATGTGATTGTCGTTTTTTTATTCTTTTGATAGTAACATCTAAAATCTAAATTTTGCAGAGCATGCCTTCCTCTCTCAGGAAATTGGCTTATACACACATTGTCATTGAAAAGGGGAGTATGGGTTGAAGACTGCATTGTGTCCAGTGCACATGAGGAATGCAGCGAGGAGGAGGAGGAGGAGTGGGACAGAGACAGTATGTGGCCATCTGAGAGGGCAGGGGCCATGGCTGGTCTCCAGTAAAGGTCTGGCTGAACTTCCTTTAATGTTGGTGCTGCATATAGCTCTGTGAAAGTGCCCCAGGGGAGAGTGTGCGTGAGTAGTAGCTGTCATAGAGGTGAGGTGTTTCTTCCACGGCAGACAGGCTCCGACATGGATCTGAGAGTGCGAGGGGTCATTCCTCTCACAAGTGTCTGTCACAGTAGTGTTACCTCACCAGTGGAAAATGCACTGCTCTGTGTACTACTGTGTACCAGCCCATAGGTATTTATGGATGATTGATACTGTACTTACAGACATTTATTAAAAAAAGCACTAATCACATCCTTGAAAGTTGTAAAAGCAGTTTGCACTTAGCATGTCATATTTCACTGCTGGTACAATGGCATGACAAATCGATTTGTTTTAATTTTACCCCTTCAATCTTACTGCAGTGCCCATTTGCTATATTAATTTTATCATTGCAAGTGCTGATACCAATTCCACCAATCACAATCAATCCTAACTTTAAGAGCATTTGAACAGTTATGGGGGCCTGAAAGGATATGTTGTTGTTTATGAACAAACCAAATGGCAATACACAAAATCCTGAAATAAAATAATTTCTAGTTTAGAAAAAATACCCTAAACCAGACATGTCCAAAGTCCAGCCCATGGGCCGATTATGGCACGAGGCGAGGTATTATATGGGGCGGCAGTAGCTCAGTGGTAGAGCGGTAGGAGGTAGGGGGTTCGATTCCCGCTCTCCCCACAGTTCATACTGTCGTTGTGCAAGACACTTAACCCACCTTGCCTCCAGTGACTGTAACACTGGTAATGTAAGTTACTTTGGATAAAAGCGTCAGCTAAATGAATAAATGTAAAATGTAATTATATGGCCAGCTTCAATGATAAAATGTATCGTTTTTGGCCGACCAACACTGTCAAACAGTAATATATGATACAGGTTACAGGTTTTTACAGGTCATTCCAAATAATAGGCAAAAAAGCTAAGGTAGGTAGGTAATGCTAAAACCAAACCCAAGGTAAATCTCACCTTGGGTTTGGTTGTAACATTACCTACCTACCTTAGCTTTTTTGCAGTTTAAGGTCATCTCTACAGCTTGTTTTTTATTCTTTTCTAAACCTTGAGATGTGAAAGAAAGATTTTCCAATGGCATTGCTATTCAAAGAAATTATAATTGTTTTGCCAAGAAAAATAAATTTCTTATAAAACTGTGCATTTAATGTAGCTACATGCACCTTACTTATGGTTGAGTAAAAAAAAAAAAAAAAGAACCAGGAAGAATTGAAAGGCTCTTGACATTATTTATCTGCTCTGACCACCTGTAGGAAAAGGAAAACATTTATACTACTGAAAACATTTTTAACTAATGTGTTCACGTGTGTTTAGCGATATACAGCATTTTACACAATGAACCAATAATGTATTAGAATTAGGTACAAACACGTTTTACTGTGTTTGTTAACCATACTACTTTTATTTAATCCATGCCTATGACCATCATATCCACAAGCAAACACATGCCCTTTAAACAACTACATAATACACAGTAATATAAGTCTTTTTGCAAATCAAGTACTAATATATACCTGTGCATATGAATACCGTCCTTTAATTACATTACTGTAAATAGAAGCATCATATGGTTTCGACGACTTAAAAACCAAATGATTACATGCCACTGGATACAATTACACACCATCATGCGGTTGTAGTGATCCCTGCATGACTTTATGTCCGTCTTGCACATGTCCTCTAAGTTTACCGAGCGGGAGGAGCTTTCTTTGGCACTGATTCCAAATTAAATATTGGCAGTCTATTTGAATAGTTCAACAGAAACATTCAGGTGGAGTCTACAGTGTTTGTATGTGTTGAGGATGGATACCTAACATGTTCACACCAGAAAAAACAAAAATCATCTCAATTAAGCAACACATGTACTGTTCTTTTCATCTTCTTGTAATTGTAAGGTTTACTTTAGTCATGCCCATTCTTGCAACACACAGAAATGCATAGCAAGCCCTGCCAAGAAGCACAATAGTACACAGTATACTGGTATTCAATTGTTGATAAGATCTTGTTGAAAGAACTTCTGCAGTGGCATACATTAAAGCTGTTTATTGGCACCTATTATTGACTGTTGCAATGCTTTGTCATCATAAATCTAGCATTGCTCAAGGGCATGCAGTTTGAACGTTTCATAGACTACAATTTGGAGCACAATGATATAGACTAGTCGACCAACCTCTACATAGACAAAGTCGCCTTTTTAGGATAAAAAGCACCATCTCCTGGCTTTGTAGGGTATTGCATGTTGTGATATTTTCACAACACAACTTGTTAGGATAAAGAATTTGGTATTTTTATTTTATTGTATTATAACAAGCTCTGATTAGAGGTTAAAGAAACTGCAGAGGGTTTTCAATGACAGGAGGGAAACAACACATCCCCGTATTAAATAGGACTACAGGGCCATATTATTGGTGCATTTTCAATTATCTTAACTATAACAATTGCGCAATTTCTACGTTCAAGGGGTCTGTGTACGATTAAGACGGTACTAGGTATGACACACCGAAAGGATAAAAAAAATGATTGACCCCGACGTGATTTGAACACGCAACCTTCTGATCTGGAGTCAGACGCGCTACCGTTGCGCCACGAGGTCGACGCCAATTGAAGGAATAGTGAATATTATAACCCAATACCATATGTATATGTGTTTACTACTGTGACTTAGCTACCTGCGTCAGCACCATGGACAGCAGTGGCGCTGTACTCTGAACATAACAGAACATAGCCTATTTGAAAGGATGGCCATAACCTCTATTGTATGAACTGACATAGAATGGTACATGAAGAAATACTAAACCATACAAGATTGGTTTGCATATTTTGTGAGTGTCAAACAGGTGAGTGCAAACTTGTGAAGCTGTGCGGCATGAGTCTATGATGGCTTATAGACAAGGTCATAATATCGACACAACATTTTTACATAAAACCCTTCAGTGTTTTTATTCATTTATTTGACAAGCAGCAGGACCATGTTTGTCACCTCATTTTTCTTTACATTTGAAAGTAGATACAATAGTCAGTATACCAGTTTTATTACAATATTTTTTCCTAACTGGAGTACATTTAACAAAGAAAAAAAATAAACACACAACTGCAAATGTGAGAAAAGAAAGCATGTTCTTTAATATGTCTCCACCAATTTTTCATTGATGTCATTAACCATTCAGTTCCATAAAAATCTTAATTTTCCGTGTACCTGTATGTTTATCAGTTCTTTCCTTTGCACAGCTATATGCATTTACTTGTATCATTTGACGCACAGGTGCGTGGCACTGGTGATGTTGTAAACATCTTAAAATCATACACTGGGTGGGTGCTGGGAGGAAAGTCAAATGGGTGGTGGTGTTAATGGCTGTCTGATGCAACGCGACTTTTCTGGTTTTCACAGAGAGGTACCAGTCCTGCTTTAAGTCACCGCACAGGATCACAGCAGACAACACCAGTCCGAGTCCTAAATGGATCAAAATGTCTGTTTTGTGGAGGTGGACTTGCACTTTAAACTTGTATCTGCTCGAGTCACGCAGATTTTGGATAGACTCGGCTCTATGCGACGTAGCTGTACTCATCGGCTGATGTCTGGCTCCTCTCGATGTACTGTTTGTCTATAAGCACCTCGATGCACTTTTTGATCATGCTGATACTGGGGTTAAACCTGGCTTTGGACTGATTGATGACCTGCAAACGAAGGACGTCAAACAAAGAACAGTTGTTAACACTCAAGCCAACAGTAAATATTTGCTTCATTCACTCATTCACACCCCCATCTATTTTAGGATAAAATATTGTATTACCTAAAAGAAAGAAAGTCAATATGTAAAATCACTACAAAAAGGTTCAGCACTAAAACTCACACTTAAGACAGGACATGTCACCTACAACATCAGCCTATTTATACCACTCACAGTAACTTCAGGCTTCAGTAAGTCAGGCTTAGCCACTAGACTTACTGTGAAATCAAATATTCTCATATGACAGACATGCTCCAACACGGACCCAGCATTTCAGGAGCTCATACCTGATGTCTATCGTTGCAGTCTTACATCACTACAAAAGCATTCACCAGTCATGTGCAGAATAATCCCCCCTTTATATAGATGCCATCAAGGACACCCTTCATTTATGGTGACCTTGATCTACCCCAGACAGAAGCTAACTTTCCATAGTCATAGTCCGAATAAATTGCTTAAAAATCAAGCCCACATTGTTCAGGAGACAAGCATTACCTTAGTTTTTCAAAGTATAAACGCAATAAAACGACAGATCTCTTGAAATGTGAACACTTGTACCCACCTCCTGAATGAGGGCGTTGTGTCGAAGCACCTTGCGGGCCTTCATAATTCTCACTATAGCAGCTTGTAAATACATTTTGCGGTCCTCGTCTACGGCGCTCCTTGTCTGCTCCATCTCCTGGAAGATTACAAAATCAAATGAATGCAGGCTTTTGTCATCTGATGTAGACGCAGCAAAAATGAAGGGCAAAAGGAATGAAAAGTCATACTTGTGGTGTGTCTTTCTGCATTGATGTTGTGATCTTGAACTTTGTCCGTTTACTGGTAAAAGTCATATTTAGTGAAAATGTTGACTCAGTTTCGATATCCTCCTGCAACACATCATAATATTAAGATTACAGGCTTCTTAAATACATTTTGCACATATTCTTGATAACAATGTGTGAAAGGCCAGACCTTTTCAGAGTCGTGGTTGATCATCTTCACATCCAGCAGAGACTTGATGGTCTTCTGGAGCTCTTTCTCATTCATCTGAGTGCTGTCCTCTAACTCCTTGTAGCTCACCGTCAGGCTGTTGTTGAAGGCCAACAGCACTGCCATCTGGTAGGTTGTCACCATGGCAACGTAGGGCTTTGAGAGGTAGTTCATCTTAACCTCACCTGTTAGAGTCGAGATACAGACATCAATGTGTCATTATAGTTTAAGAGCCTCGTTCCCACTGGGTCAGTACGGGTTTCTGTTACCAAAAGGAGTCCGTACTATGACCGTACTACTTTGGAGACATTTTGGGCCCTGGTTCCAAAAAATGTCCTTCGTTTTCAAATAAGTTTAGAGCACTGTAAATACTGCAGTGCTGACTGGACAATAGATCATTTTTATTGAATATGGAAAGCAAAAAAACATTAAACAGAAATGTTTAAAACAAGTGTCTTTTTTAAGATCAACTTATCTGATAAACGTCATTAAGTCATAAATGTATTCTTTTTTTGCACCTACTGTACATCATTTAGTTTGGTTAAGTTTACTAAAATGAAGTAAAATTTTACAACAGAAGACAATTTTCAAAGTAAGGATTTTTAAACAGGAAACCTTTTAATTTATTAATAATTATTATTAGTATTATTATAAACAGCCACTCAAAGATGCTTTGCTCTTTACAATATAGGCTACTACTATAATCTGACAATAGTTTAACAACATCCTAATTATGTTTTTAATAAATGTTTTGAAACGTTTTATGCCCCATACATACTGTCATTAGAGAGAGGCCACAGCAGTGTCTAAAATCCACTACACGACCCGGACCGGCATTTACACGACCCTGACCCGCTCTACACAACCCTTATAATTCGCTTATAAGGCTAGGTACTTTGAATAAGGATAGTAACAAATCCCCAATAAATATGCCTCTGATGGATTTAGACTTGGTTAATTATTCTGTGTTCAATAATTAGTTCTTTAGCTGAGACCTAAAACCTCTTTAACTCAAACCTAACACTGGTCTCATGTATTTCCCTAAAACAGTAGAACTTCATCAAAACAACTCTAATTTGTTTATTTGTTATCTTTAATGCATTTTCACCTGTTATTTATTAATAATAACAAGAATGTATTAACAGTAATAATATAAGTGAGGACCAGAACTACTTCACAAAGTACAGGATTTGGTCTGCGAACCTTAAGTTTGCCAACCCTGGTCTTTACTCTCAGTGGCTTCAGCAGAGACTCTCAGAAGGAAGCACATGAACCAGAACATTATTACATCTCTCTGACAAGGGCCTCAAACAGGTGAACACGTAGTTTAAGACGGCTCTGACTGTGTTATAAAATAATTATTGGCTCAGTGATGGTTCACTCAGGACAGCAACCTCTTTTTACAATTTTGAATAAATCCCCAACAGTGTCACCAGCAAAGCATCAACACCCCGTCACACCTCCTCCTCCATGCTTCACGGTGGGAACCATGCATGTAGAGACCATCCGTTTACCTTTTCTTACCACTGATCACTTCTACTGATCTAATGTCTATTCCTTTGTGTTTCTTGGCCCAAACAAATCTGTTCTGCTTGTTGCTTTTTCTTAGTAGTGTTTTTTAACCATAAAGGTCTACAAGACACTGTAGAGATGTTGTCTGCTACTAGAACTCTGTGTGGCATTGATCTGGGCTCTAATCTGAGGTACTGTTTACTTGTGATTTCTGAGACTGGTGACTCGTATCCTCAGCAGCAGAGATGACTCTTGATCTTCCTTTACTGGGGCTTTATGTGAGCTAGTTTCATTGTAGCGCTTGACGGTTTTAGCAACTGCACTTGAGGACACATTCAAAGTTTTTCTATTGTTTCTCTTTACTGCCGATTGTTCTTTCCATAATATGAATTCTAACAGTTGTCAAATAGGGACGTCAGCTGGTCCCAACCCCTTTAGGAAGGCAAGAAATTTCACAAATGAACCCTGACAAGGCACACCTGTGAAGTAAAAAACATTTGATGTGACTACACTGAGAGAAGGCCAAGAGTATGCAGCGCTGTCATCAAAGCAAAGGGTAGCTACTTTGAGAAAACTAAAATATTAAACTATTACTATTAAGCTATTACAAACTTTTTTGTTTACTACATAATTCTATTGTGTTCATTATTCATAGTTTCATTCATATTCATGTATGTCTTCAGTGAGAACCTACAATGTAAATAGTCCTGAAAATAAAAGAAAAATTTGATAAATGAGAGGGTGTGTCCACAACTATATGGTAGTGTATACATAGGTAGTGTCAAACAGAAACAACTTTGGTGGTGTTACTGTTTACATCAGATGTTTCTCTCCTGCACCCATCACCTCTTAGGGGTTACACCAGACACACCATACCACTGCAGCGAAAGATTTTACAAGTAATTATAGTGTCAGTCACTATACTTTTTTTTTTACCTGTGCAGAGATAGTGGAGCCATGTCAACTTCCTCCCACTAAAATGTTGATTATAGAACAACTCAAACTGAAAAAGGGACAAAGAAATTATGAATTTACAAAACGCTACTTCAATAGGAATAAACCTGCTGTCCATACAAACAAACTGACCATTTGCACGCTCTTCTCTAGTTCTTGAGGGATGGCGAATGTGGAGGAGGGGACGTGAGTGAGTGGCCACGCCCCAGCCTGGAATAACATCACATTACCACAACAACATGTGTCAAATAGAAATTCTGTGAAAGTCTGTCTGGTTTATTTAAGATAATCTCATGTTGGATGAAAACTAAAATCTCATCTTCAGACAGCACGTACCTGTAATACATAAATCTGGAAGCTGATACCGAGGTCCACCACTGTTTCTTGTGTCTTGATAAAATTGTTGAACTTGTTGTTGAGGTCTGCACTAACACTCATATCTGTGTACATTCTGTGGAGTTTGCTTGTGAACTCGTAGCCACAGGCTTGCTGCAAAATGAAAGAACAAAATGAGAAATATTTAAGCCAGTAAGCACAAGTAGCTAAGTACATTAACAAAAATGGGATGGTTCTTACTTTAAGTTTGTTGATCATGGCTTCTTCTGAGTCCATTGACAATGATAAACCGTGTATTAACCTCTTTGCTAGCATTCTGGCATAAAACTAAAGACAAGGGGATGCAAAAGGAGGTGTTATTTCTGTCAAAAGAAAATACACATGCTTTTCAAATACAAAAAAAAATCTATTCTGGTCACCTTTTGAAAGATGTCTTTGTCATCTATGTACTTAAAGACCGTGATGAAGCTTGTCAGTTTGTCCTCGACCTCATTCTCCGTCATTCCCTTTGCAGACTTCTTTAGCAGATTGTCACAGTATTTCGCAAGCTGAACAAGGACAACCGGGGGGAGCAAGGATTTTGGGGTCAAGATACTGAAAAAAGCCTGAATCAGAGTGTGTTTTTGTGTGGACTTACCAGCTCTGGGGCTTTACAGATGGACTTGGGCTCCCTGTAGTTGACCACTGATGTTAAGGCCTACAAGACAAATAAACACATCAGAACAAAACCAAGAAATCTAAAATTAGGTGTAATATAGAGCTCATCCAATGCACCATTTTCACAGATCAGGGATTCTTACCTTATCGAGAGCACTCATGAAATGCTGGTCCCCATTAAGGACTGTGTTAATGAGCTGAACAAATTTACTGTGAACCTCTAGCACGGATTCTACAAACTGCGTTGGCATCTAGATGTGTTAGAAAATAATTATAGTGATATAATAGTGAAGACACTTTTGTGAGTATTTATGATTGGTAATACTGACGTTTTCCTGAGAGAGGTTACTGGTGCCTCGGAGGCCCTCGTTGTGGATATGAACCTGTAGCTCTTGGATCATGTGAGGCAGCCCGCTCGCCACAGCCCGCAACAGTGTGTACATGTTGGCCATGTCTAAGCACAGGAGAACAGAACAGTTACCAAACCAGTCATTTAACATGAGAAAGGGTCAAGTAAAAAAATGAAGATCTCAGAGTAATGACCATCTCTCTTCTCCTGGCGAATGATGCTCTGGCACTCCCCGTGCAAGAACTGCAAATGATCCGCTACCATCCTCTGCTGGCATTCGTAGATAACTTTGGCGTAAGAACTAGGGTGCAAGTACTTTCGACATCTTACTTCCTCATCTTTTAACCGAGCCAAAACCTGTAGAGGACAGAAGTAGAATATCATCTGAGTCAACTACATCCTTAGCTACAGCTTAGAACAAAACGTATTTCCAGACCAGGCTTATAAAGCACTGAAACAAGGATTGTCTACAGCAATGGTGTCAAACTCAGGTAAATAAAAAAATTAGGGGCCCAAAGACTGAAAAATCCAACTAACCTTTTCAAATAAAAACTTGTTTAAATCCAACTAAAACCTGTTCGGATACATTTACGCCTTTATCCAAAGCGACTTGCATCAAGCCTGAAATCACCAGTGTTACAGCTGGAACACCACTGGAGGCAAGGTGGGTTAAGTGTCTTGCACAAGGACACAACTACAGTATGAACTGTGGGGAGAGCGAGAATCAAACCACCAACCTTCTGCTTAAGGGACAACCACTCTACCACTGAGCCACTGCTAAAACTAGGTCTTAGTTTTACTAACTAAAACCTATACAAATTACCGTATTTTTCGCACCATAAGACGCACCCGACCATAAGACGCACCTGGTTTTTAGAGGAGAAAAATAGGAAAAAAAATATTCTGAACCAAATAGTGTAATAAAATATTTAATAAAGTATAACAGAATAATATTTGAATTATATGACTGGAGTGAAGGGCATGCGCACTGCTGTGTACTGTAACACCGCCTACTACATGCTATCCTCCAATAGCATACGGCGGTGACACAGTACAGCAGCATCGCGCCTTCCTGCACACATCGGCTTCCGTAAGGAAGGTGAGGGAGGACCCACTGCCGCTCTGCCAGTATCTCAGTGGACTACTGAGAAGCCTGGACACGGGGCGGGGGAGGGATGATGCAGTTTCCAGGGACACGGAAGGTCCCGGGGGACCCGCTGCCGCTCTGCAACTTGTCTTATGTTGCAGAGCGGCAGCCTGCGGACCATAAAAAAGTGCCTGCGGACCATAAGACGCAGGCACTTTTCCTCCCACTATTTGGTGAAGAAAAAGTGCGTCTTATGGTCCGAAAAATACGGTATATAAAACCTCTTTAAATCCAACTAAAACATGTTCAAATTCATATAGACCTGTTCAAATCTAACTAAAACCTGTCCCAGAGTCCCAAAAATATCACTACAAGTATAGGAGGGCCAAATTAAACATTACAAAGGTCTGCATTTGGCCCCTGGGCCTTGAGTTTGACGTGTGGTCTAGACCAGGGGTTCCCAAACTTTTCAGACCGCAACTAACAAAATAACAATACGAGAGCCCCGCGACGCCCCCTCCGTCCCCTGAGATGGTAAAAACATACAAATGCTGCGCACAGCTGTACACAGGGTCTATTAAAAAAATAAAATTTTATATATATATATATATATATATATATATATATATAGCGCAACAACACAAAGAACACAACAATGATAACTGGAATAACCATATGTTCCTATAGTGTTTGTGCTGCTCTTTATTTATTTAATGCACCTTGTCCCTGCTCTCAGCTGTAACCGTGGCACTTATGTCCTTGGATTCTGGCCTAAATGACTGAAGATACGCAGCTCCTGATGTTCTATCCTGTTCATGCATCTTGTCAATTGTTGGGAATGTTGTTCTCTTGTAATGATGCCACCTGTAACTGCAAACAGAATTGCCCCTTGGGGATAAATAAAGTTTTCTGAATCTGAATTTTAATTATATGTGAGTGGTGAACACATCAGCAAACGGAGTTCTAATGAAAAAAAATGAACTCACAAGTGAACACCTTATGCAGGTACAGGACAAAAACAGAAACATCTTATACTATATCATGTCTATTACTACCTACACCTGACACTGTTTTAAGCTGGCAGCAAAAAAGTACCTGCTGGATGTGTTACTGTGGTGCTGTAAACTTTGTGTGACTGACACTGTCACTCATCTGTCGTCATCACCTCAGGAGCAAAACATTACAAATGCTGGTGTAATTTTTTTATTTGCATTGTTTATTTAAAAAAAAAAACTACAGTTATGACTATTTAATACGTAAATATATATATTTTCTTTATATATATATATATATATATATATATATATATATATTTTGTTGTTGTTGTTAGGGTCTCGTGACCCCATGCACTTTTAGAACCCCTGGTCTTGAAAGTAGACGTGTGAGGGAGAAAAAAGGAAAAAGCTTGGACATTCTATTTAAAAGTCCATTGTCACCAGACTGCCGTGACCTGACAGAGGGTGGGTAAATCAAAGATGGCAACGACCATTTACATGATGAAGCATGCATTATGTGTGGGTTTGACGTACCTTCTCCATGTATTGTGAACAGTTTGATTCTTGCAGTAGATTTGAGGCTTCCTGTTTGTAATACTCCCCCGTTTTTAACAGAAATTGCCCCTCAAAAATTTCCTGGTAAAACTAGAAAGAGGAAATGTACCAAAAACTTAAATTCCATATTTATCTCTCAGTTCCTCTAATGAGCAATTTTAAGCCTTTATGCTCACCTTAAGTGGAAATTTCTTTTTGTACTGTTCAACGTGAACAAAGGAGTTGATGACACCGTGGATGACCTTCTGATTGGGATTTTCGCCACAACGATCGCTACAAGACACAAAAAACTAATTTAGCCTGGTGAAAACGGTGTCTTGACGCATGAAAAAAACAGAAATCAAATGGAAAACATACTTTTTGATTTCATTCAATAACATCCGGATGAGAACAGCCTGAAGGGGTTCAATCATTAGCTTCCTCCACATATCAAGCGCCAACTATAATAGATCACAGCAGACAAAAGTAAATCAGATTTCACTCAAACTGAATATTGAACCAAAGCATCATTCACATTAATTAGTGCAAGACAAATTGCTTCAACAAAGAAAAATGTCTCTCGCTCAGTACCTCTCCAATCTCCATTAGAGGCTCATTCATGTCCACTCCGCCGTAGCCGTACTGTATGTCTGCCTCTGTTAGTTTGTTCTTTTTGATAAACTGAGTGTTGAGATACCTGCACAAAAAAATAAAATAAATGAGATTATGGAGCACTTAAATCTGTACCATGGATCCAAACACTAGTTTAAAAAAAAAAAAAACACTAATACTGTAACACATCATTCACACTGTTTCTATAAAATGAGAAGATAGGACACCTGAAGACCTATAACAAAGTATTATTCTTAAGCTGGTGTCTTCAAAAATAATTTATTTTTTCACCACTACAGTCTATGTAGTAGTACAACTATGGCAGATTTCTATTACCTTTTAGAGCCTTTACAGGAAAATTCACAATGTTTTGCATAGCTCTTTGAACAGATATAATTGATGCTCTACTATATTAAGAAGCAACACAAACATTGTCACTGAACTAAGATGTTTTCATCTTTTATTGAATCTGAAATAATACATTTACAGAGTCTGCCAGGCAATGGCAACTACTAGCAAGTACACATTAGAATAGAAATCCTTTCCAAGGGGACATTGATTTACAGTATATCAGAGTGTACCCAAATGCCTGTTGGAAACTCAAGCTAAGCTCTTCAGGGCATTATTGTCAATGTACAAAAACATTTAGATAGATTGCAGTATCCGACAGAATCAGGACACACTGAAACAACTTGCTGACAAGGAGAGCAATGTCTTATCTCATAATTGCAACAATCACCAATACCTTTCAAATAAAACCAATGTTATCTTGCAAATTATTATTATTTATTATAGTTTATTTAACTAGGTAAATCAATGGAGAACCAATTCTCATCTTCTTTAACAATAACGACCTGGCCCCAAATGTGTGTGTGTTTGTGTGGAGGGGGGCTATTGTCCATGTCTTTAGTGGAAGGGGAAACTGGAGTACCTGGAGGAAACCTACGCAGACAAGTGGAGAACATGCAAACTCCAAACAGAAAGGCCCTGCCCTGGATGGGAATCAAACCCAGGACCTTCTTGTCCTAACCATTCCGCAACTGTGCCGCCAAAATGATGTGAAATAAAACTAATAAGCCATTATTTTACCTGTATAAGCAGTCCATGTAGTCGGCTCCTTTGCTGTACTCATCCCAGTATCTGTGGTACATTACCAAAACCTTCTCCTCTGACTCCAGGACTTTCTATAAAAAACAAACACATTTGCATTTGAATTATATAAGGATTAAAAATAAAATTGGAGGAAAAAGTTATGAGCTGATGTAATGAGTACCTTGTACAACTGCCGGACATGGTTTTCAAGAAAAATCTTGGTCTCTGTGTATAATTTTTCACCTAAGGGTTCTGGGTAAGCAACACACAAGGCATAAATGTCGCTGGGAATTGAGTTAAGTATAGAAACTATTATTAGCTACAAGGACTTAAAACAGAATTCTAAATGAGCATATGCATTACCAAATACGATGAGCACCAAAAGCACGTTTTGGATTAACAAAATATGTTATGGATTAATAAGGTTTGTGTAGGATACGAAAAGCGATCATTCCACGTTGCTCTCTCCACATGGTCGAGCATCACAACAGCCTTGATTGTCGTTAATAGCTTGTTCCATGTCTCGTCGAAATCCACCACCCGGGGCTTTAAAGACATTGTCCTGCTCCTCCTTTCACCTAGACAAATTAAAAAAGAACAACAGAAACATTGCTTGTTAATTTTTTCAATTTCATCAAGCAGTAAGTTTCAAAACCAAATGAAGGCACTTTTTAACAAATGCCCAGTAAGACTAAATGCAATGTAACACAATCAATTAGTCCGAGATCAAAACGCCAAACTTATACTTGTCTGTACTTTTTAAGGATAATACAAGACGTTTACTACGGCAGCAACAAATGGGAAAAAATGGGGTTCAAGATTCTCAAAAAAAACCTTGCTGTGGTAGATCACAGCAAGGTTTAATAAACAGGCAAAACTGTATTATGTAGTAGCAAACTAAATTTAACATAGTGTGAAGGAGAGGTGGGCTTGAATAGATTTCTTGTCATTGATATCAATTTACTTCACGTCAGAGAAAATCTTGCAACATTCATTATGCAATTAGTCTGGCTGCCCTCTTTACATGGAGCGGTGCGTAAATAAACAGGTTGTGGCGTAGTCTGATATCTGGGCTTCTACTTTGACAATAAACGCTGCAAAGTTACCAGCTACCGAAATGCCAATCCCAAAATAGAATGGCTAGCTAATGGGCTAAGTAGCGCCTAGCTAGGATGCTAGCATGTCTTCCTGTTCAGTCCCAATAGTTTTCCGGCATCTGCTAGCTGCTATTAGGTAGCTTACGATAGCTCAGCTGTCGTTAGCAAATGGTCATCTTCAGTGCAGTTTAACCAGTGGCAATGACAACACGACTAGACGTGGTGCTACAGTTAAACAAAATAAACTGTCTAAGCGATTCGTAAGCTTTTTTGAAATAACGTACCTTTATGTGGAATATAGTTGTAATAAAAGTCAAGTTCCCCCGCTGTCACAGGCTTGATTTTCTCACAGGTTTTTCCTGCCTCTTGGTTCATACCATTCTATTACACAAACTTGTCTTTTGTATAAACGTAAACATGACATTTTAACTGTGAAATTAAGTCGTTTTTTATTTTAAAACCATTTTTTTTTCTTTTATAGCTATAAACCAATAGCTACTAAGCTAAACCAAAAGTCTCTTGAGTTTAAGGAGTTTTATATTAACATTAATGGTATGACCGAAACCTACGGAAGCCTCTTTGAAAGGCACATTTACATTTCAGATCATAAATACGCTTGTTTTTTAAAATATTCTATCTTCTTGTATACCTCTATGTTTCTATTTATTATATTTATCAATCAAAGCTAGTAAAAACTGAATTTAATGGACAGGGCAACATAACTAAGAAAAAAATCAAGTAATCAGCCGTTATTAACGTTTCTTTTAACGTTCTAAATAGCGCCAATTAGCTAGCATATTCAGCATAAGTATGATTTATGATTAGTATGTTATACTTTTACTAAAGCCATGTTATATTAATTTTTTCCTCAACTTTACCTACAACTACAGCTAGACGGCAATTGTAAGTAATTTGTTATAAGTATCTAGGAATCAGAGGTGGTTAGTAACGAGTGATATTTACTCTGTTACATTAACGTTTTGAAAAAAAAAAAAGTACTTCTAAGAGTAGTTTTACTGCAGTAGTTTTACTTCAGCTTTAGCTTTAGTGTTTCAATCAGACGTAGCCCTGCAGTCACATGACCAACACAAACTTTGGAGGCATAGCGGCACAAACTCTTCACGCAGCAGCAATAAAAACATAAAAAAATGTCAGAGGTTACTGTCTCCAGTGTTGAAACTGAAGAGGATGAACAGCCCTGGCCTAATAAACAAAGCATGTTTGACTCACACAGAGCAAACAACAGCTGACCTCCGTGAAGTTGTCACCCCATCAAACGTAACTATATCATAATATCTGCAGGAAAACTCTATAAATTGTTTGTGCTGGTTTGTGTTGTAGAAATTTACGTTTGTGCTATTATGGTTTTTAATAAGTATATCTGGGCCCCCCGAATGCTCAGAAATGGTATGGTTCGTTTGTGCTTTGCTTGTGCTGGTTTGTGCTATAAAAAAATCGTTAATGTTGTTATGTTTTTTTTTTAGATAAAAATTGTTATTTTTTTAGAACGATCTGACGTAATTCCCGCCCAGCACCAACAGGGGGTCGGGTAAACTCAGAAATACCTATAAAAAATCATTAAGCTAACTAAATAATCATCTTAAAAACTATAACAGCACAAACGAAATTTTGTATGGCACAAACCAGCACAAACAATCTAGAGTTTTTGGAGCCGGGGTTGGTTTCAAAGCTTTATGTTGTGAAAAGGTGAGATTTTGAAATTTGTGTTTCTTGTTCCTTAATTTGATATTTTGTAAAGATTTTATTTATTTTTACTATTTTTTTTTATTAATTGGAAATACCAGAATTTGCACATTATTTTATATTTTTGTCTAATTAAATCATTTCTAAAAAATAAATTACAATCTAACAGTTACCCAGTACTTAAGCTAATAGGTTTTTTTGGTTTTACTTGAGTAATGTTTTGAATGACAATTTTTTTTTTCTACTTGAATAAAAATATTTTTAAATTAACGCTATTCTTACTTGAGTACAAATTTAGGCTACTCCACCCACCATTGCTAGGAATAGGAAAAAAATGTGTTTATAGCAAGTAACGCTAGGTTACCTAGATTTTGCTGTGTCTGGAAAACATAGCAAAATAATTTACATTCACTTATTTCAAAGTTTATTTATTTATTTCAGGGACAGTGCATATTGATAGACAGAAAGAAGACTGTAAATATGCCAGAGTTAGCCAACTGGCTATTTTTCATCTGTAGTCCCTAAGACCAAGTTGTTGTTTATCCATTATGTTCATAGTATGTTTAGTGTCCAAAGCTCATGACCATAGGTGAGAGTAGGAACGTAGATTGTCCGGTAAATCGAGAGCTTTGCCCTACAGCTCAGCTCCTTCTTCACCACGACAGACCGGTACATCGACCGCATTACTGCAGAAGCTGCACCAATCCGTCTGTCAATCTCACGTTCCCTCCTTCCCTCACTCGTGAAGAAGACCCCAAGATACTTGAACTCCTCCACTTGAGGCAGGATCTCTCCACCAACCTTAAGGGGACCTATGGACCAACCTATGGTCTATGGTCGTGAGCTTTGGGTCATGACCGAAATAACAAGATCTAAGCGGGCGAAATAAGCTTTCTCCGCAGGGTGGCGGGGCGCTCCCTTAGAGATAGGGTGAAGAGCTCAGTCACTCAGGAGGAGCTCAAAGTAGAGCCGCTGCTCCTCCACATCGAGAGGAGCCAGCTGAGGTGGCGGGCATGTCCCACCGGGAGGAGACCCCAGGGAAGACCTAGGACACGCTGGAGGGACTATGTCTCGGCTGGCCTGGGAACGCCTCGGTATCCCCTCGGAAGAGCTGGAGGAAGTGTCTAGGGAGAGGGAAGTCTGGGCGTCTCTGCTTAGACTGCTGCCCCCGCGACCCGGCCCCGGATAAGTGGTAGAAGATGGATGGATGTTTAGTGTTTATATGATGATTACAGGGAGCCGTTACATGCAGGATGTGAAATGCAATGTTGGTCCCACATCCTCTCCTTTTGTGCCCAGCTGCTGGGAAAGGCCAAGTTTAACTTTGCTATAGCTTTTGAAAGAACACAAGTCATTTTGATAAATTGAATAAACTCAGTGACATCCTTACATTCTTGCAGTGTAAGTAATAACAACAAAGTATGAAATGCAGACAGAGGATACTGTTTACAGATGCAGTACTAGTCACCTCTACAATGTTCTAATTCCTTGATTAGCTATGGATATGGAATAAGAATGACTGCCATTGCATAAGGATATTGTTTTTATTAGTAACCCTTTAATAGTATGCTTTTAAAGTGGTGTTTTCTTTCCACCAGGAGAGTTCAGTTCTAGTTCAGAATCACAATGGACTCCATAAAAGAAGAAGACAAATTGCGACCAGCACCTGTGGCTCATCCAAGACCACATCCTTATGAGACACGCTACAGCCAGTACAGTAAGAATCTTTATACTGCCTGCTAACTACTCCTAACTTTAACTACTGTTCTGCTTTGTTTTCTCCTAAGGTGCCTTTTAGTAAGCATGTCTTTTTGAACTACTCTGCTTCCAGCTCATGTTGCCAACCCGTCACCTCAGGAAATTCCCAGCGAAATATCACATGCGCCTCTACCAAGAAACGTTTATTACCAAAGTGAGCTTATTGCCAGCCCTTACTGCATGGGCACACTACCAGCGGGTAATGTATCATCTGTACCAATTATTCTAGATATTAACAAATATATAGAAATCACATTCACTGCAGTGTTTAGAGTTTCTTTGTGAGATTAGTTTATTTTAGTTTAGATAATGTTACATAAATTATTTTTCAGGCGCATATATGCCGGGATATTTTCACAGTATGCATGACGGAACCCAGAATAATCTGCCTATGGATATGAACGACAGAGAAATACATCTAGCTCAACTCAACTCCTGTGATTACAAAAGCCTTCAGGGACATTACGAGAGGGGTAACAACGTTTCACCCCACTGTTATGAAGTTTAGTTTGTAGGGTTATCCCATCTCACTGTGGAATTATTTAAAGATTTAGCTAATGTGCCCAGATTTTACAAGGAATGATACAATATTTAAAGCAACATAATGCAAACCACCATTATTGTTTAAATGAGTCTTGTTTAATTTTCTTATTGTTACCTCTGTAATACCTGCAGAGGGAGCCAGTCCACCTTTTGAAAGAAAAAAAGTGACAATAGTAATAAGTAATAATAGTATCTGTGCTATTGGCCCATGCCTAATGAATTGTTATAATACTCACATATTGGCATGAGCCTGATATCTATATAAGCTGTGTGTTTACACTAAAGACCTTTACATTATTACATTATAAATCACATCATATGTTTACTAGACAAAGAGTTTCAGTTTCAAAAAGCTGTGTGTTTTCTTCACGCTGCTGTCTAAAAGGATGTCCATGTTCAGTACTGCTCAGTTTTAGCTGAACAAAATGCTTCCCCAAAGACAAACAGAGCTCCTGACTCATAGCCACAGACAGAGCGCAGCTCACTGTTGACATCAAGAGGCCAGTGATGTCATGATGATGTCAATGGCTCTAATTGTAAATTGCACACATAGCTTCGCTGCTGCTTGTGGTAAGATTTCAGTCAGAGGGAAGACTCTGAAGAGGAGAGTTTCTCTGTGGAAACTGGAAGCACATCTAAGAGTATGGCTGTAACTGGGGATGAGACAGAAACAGGTAGGATTCCTATCATCTCCCTAATGTTAGATATAAAACAAATACATTTAAGCTTGACTTAGCTCAGGTATTATGGTAAATATTAATGTTTAATTTATTTAACAATCATTTGTTTTTTTGCCTCATATAGAAAATGTGTCTTTACAGAGATTACAGGAGATCACAGAACGTTGTATTATCTATCTTAGAAAGCACAAATAAATCTTTCACTGTGACTGTATCTCACTTTTTTTACTTTGGGGTCTTTTCAGCAAAAGTATAGCTACTGGACACAGTATTTGCACTAGACATTGTCATCATTAGTGGCAATGTCACACTTTGCTGCAACAGGTTTCCTTTCATCAAATCATATGACTGTGATCCTCTCGTCTGCCTCCTGCTCTCTCTGACTCTTTCCCCTTTCTGTTTCTCTGTCCTTAGAAACCTTCTTTCTTTCCTTCCCTCTCTCTCCCTCTCTGTTCTTGCTCCCTGTGAAGTGCTTCAGTGCTCTGCCCACTCACAACGCATAGCAGCAGTAACTGACGTCACTGCTTTTCCTGGAACAGGCCCCCCACAGCTACACGTAAATGTCTCCCAGCAAATTGATATACACTGACGTCAGTCGGCAGTCAAACTGTGATTATATGCTGCTTCCCTGCCATTCTCGCCATGACAGAGAATTAGTTATCAGCACAAAAACGGACATCAGTGAACTGAAGGGACAGAACGAGAAGTAGATAAGACCACACACAATCATTCATTGTGTCTTGTTTCTTTTTGCCACAGTCACATTTGATTTCAGAACATTTTATTACTTCTAAAGGAGAGATAAAAATGATGTGAACATGTTTTGTTGTATTTATTCTTCAATCCCCTGAAGAAACACAACTTTGGTCCAGTCTCTAACCTGTTGCATGTTGTTTTGTGTCTGTCCTAGGCACTGCCAGTGACCTGACTGTCTTCCATCTGCGGAGCCCCAACTCAGACACATCCCAGGCTGGGGTGGGGGCCTGTGCACCCAGCTCCCTTGTGCCCTCAGAGGACGCAACCCAAAAGAGGGAAATCCGCTTGATGAAGAACAGGTAAATAGCCATGACATAAAATATTTTTGTCATCTTTTTATCTTTCTGGAACTTTCCAATGCTTCTGAGTGCATTATGTAACATGCTAATACCAACACAATGACAGTAAGTATGTAATAATATGAGCACTGACCTGTTATTATTATGCCACAATGTCTGGGAATATCACAGAGTAATGACTGTTTTGAGTTCGTATTGTGCTATGTAATTTACTATGCAATATCTTATTTCTAGTAAACACAAATACGTACCTTTATCAATGTGCTCCAACAGTAGGAGTAAATGTTTACCGTGTTTTATGATGTGAGCTGTCTTTACCCTGTGATTTAAGGGATAATGATTTATTGTGTTCAATCTGAGAGATAAGCCAAAAAATTTAGAGGTTTTTCAAAACGCAAACTCTCTTGTTACACTTCCAGGGAGGCAGCCAGGGAGTGTCGACGGAAGAAAAAAGAATATGTCAAATGTCTGGAAAACCGCGTGGCAGTGCTGGAGAATCAAAACAAGACTCTGATCGATGAGTTGCGAGCCATAAAGGAGATCTACCGGCACAAGTGAGTCTTTGGACCCAGAGGAGACACTGGGATTTGTGTGGACCTCTGTGAGGCGTCTTCTTGGACACTACAAAACAGCTATTGTCCTTTCGGTGTAATGTGTTTACATGATGATGTCAATGTTGCTAGCTCTGAGATATCTGTGCGCCCCCACCAGCAAAAACAAGGGCCAGGGTTATTATCAGTGAATCTTACAACAACAAGTTTACACAACAGAAAAAAAATAAAATAAAAGACATATGTCTTATGCACAACCTGGAATGCTGCAAAAAATCACAATCTAAAAGCATTACTCAGTACTTACACTTGATTATATTTTGCATCATCTGTTTGGCTCCCCTCCGACCAAAAGTTAGGTTTATTGTGGGAAAATGCTAATGTTTGAATATATTCGCAGCATTACAGCTTTACATGGCAAATGATTTGACTTCAGCTCAACACAGACATACCTTTTTCTCTACAGGGAACTTTTTTGGTTTGCCTTTAACCTCTGATTTGTGTATTTATTTTACAGATATGTCTTGCTGTATATGCTTTAAATACAGGTGTAACAAATGTTATTATATGAACAAAGGTATAGTCATTATTAACAGATTTGTAGTACTTATATATTTAAATCTATACTTTTCATGTCAGTGCACTATATCCTTTAGCTTTATTTGAAACCGGATATGTAAAGCTTTGTTTCATAATTGTTGCTAGTACTCTTCAGTGATTTATTCCTCTTTTTGTTGCACCTTAGATGTTATAGATTTTACACTGGGTTTTGTGCACACCTTTTAAAATGATTTGCTTCAATAAAGTTGTTTTTTATTGGATTGTTTGTAACGTGTGTTAGGAGAACCACAATATTACAAAGCGAACCAACACATATTTGTGAGCATGTTTTATTGGATTGTGTGTCATTTTGTATTTGTTTTTGAAGCTTTTGCCCATCGCTGAATCTCAGCCTTAAGGAACTGAGCTCAGAACATGATGTTCCGTCCACTGGATGACTCAATACGATTGCACCTTTTAGCATGTACGTCTGTCAGCTGACAAAGCCATGCGACTTCATCTCTCACATTTTTAAACTTCAGAAGCGTTTGGAGACAAATTGTTTTCATGCTTTGTGTGAGCATAGAAGGCAAAAGGATGCACACACACATCATCTCAGGTTTTTGGTGATTGTGTTGTCTCATTTCATTTTTCAGAATCGGTGACATATTCTGTATATGAGTTATTTTGGTTGCCACCTCTGTACATGAAAAACAGAAACAAAATTGTGAAGACAAATTCCTTTCCATTCTATAATAAAACACTTCTGCTCTAGAGCTTCAACCACATGAATGTGCCTGTGACTGAAGGAAACAAGATTTTTTTTTACCATAAAAAATAAAACAAACAATTATAAGACAAAAGCCTTTTGATTTTCGCTACAAAAAACACAACGCAATGGTATACATTATTTCACTGTACTTAATAGTAAGTCTCCCAGAGGATGGTATGTTACTGCCAAGATGGTAGTTACAGACAAATGTATTTGGTATGAAAAGTTCAATAACGATTAACTTTATTTTAACTTAAGTGCAATACTACCAAATCACCAGTAGGTAGCACTACAACACAAGACTGATGATCAATACAACATGTCAAAAGTATCAAGCGAAATAAAAATCCATTCTTCTAAGACCACCTGTACTGCTACATGTCGTGAGTGACGTGTGTAACCTACACCTGTGCACGCTTGCATGCCAAGGAAGGATAAGAAGTTCTTTAAGACTACACTTTGTTTCAGTTAACTACAGATAATCTGACTAAATCCTGCACACGGATTTAGCATGAGAGGCCGTTTTTCTCACTGTAAAGCCTGTGCAAAGCCTCTTGGGATTTACCAGTCATTGGATCAAATAATTAACTAAAGTAAACCACCGGGTAAATAAATATAGTGGCAGTTTGAGATAGGCCTTTCACGCTTTTCTTTTTGCCTGTTCTATTATGTTATGGTATTTAAATGTCTTAGATCTGCACAATTATTTAGGTTATTACATGTCGCCTGATGTAATAACGGTTTATGTATTATTGTTGTATCCACCCTTTTGAACCGGAACCTTTTCCTCCACACAAACAGCCCTGTGGCTTTTCCAATGATTGTAAACATAAGGGTTTTTTATTGTATCTTTGCGTGACACAGGAAATTAAAATATTTTTAACCTGTTTGAAATAATCTACATTGAAACGGGTGCATGTAGATTTAGGGTCTATTGTATCAGAAAACAAAAAAAAACTAACAAAAAAGCACACGGTGGAAACACTAAATCTAAACCATGTCTTTTGATGGAGGAGTCCAATTTTACGGACAATGCACCATTTTACAGTAGGACTATTTATGTTTTAAGAAAGACTGGCTCAAAACTATTCAATCCCCTGATAATTTTTTATTTAATTAATCTCACTGAACATTTTGAGTTTACGAGGAGCCCCTGAAAGCACCACAGCAGCGGATGTAGCAGCTGCAGTCTTCAGTACATATCGGCAACCATGTAGCACAGAGAGCAAAAATATCCCTTACGACTTGCTTAAAAATAATATCTTTACTAAGCCGAGGTTCTGTAAATGGACAGTGTACTATCAAAATGCGTTGGGGAAGATAGCTTGACGCTTGAATGGGAATTGTGACTCGGGAGAGTGGACTGTAAAATCGACGCTTGTTAATATAAGATTGTACTGTCTGTCTCTCTGTCTGCCTCGGCTGGAGCTTTGAACGCGGGTTGAAACGCACCCTACGGTTTTCATTTATTGGCATCTCTTGGCGTTTTATTGTTTGAAAATGACTCGGCTTGTTCATGGTAGTGTGTTGTAGTCAAAGGGGCGGACGTGTTACGCCAAAAGGATACCGGGGACGATTCCACGGCTAGTCTGTAGTGCCGTACGTTTGTGTATCGGCGTTACCGCCCCGTTTTTTCTCTCGTTCACTAACTGCGTGCGCCCCGGAGAGAAGGGCGAAGACACCGCGCTGGATACGGACTATCGCCGTTCCAAAAAGCGTCTAAGCCATGGGGAATACAACGTCCTGCTGTGTGGCGTCCAGCCCTAAACACCGGAGGAACAACCACTCCAGGCTGGAGCCTTACCGGCCGGAGCCTGAATTGAGCAGAGAAGACACGGGCTGCAACCTCCAGCACATCAGCGACAGGGAGAATTTAGACGGTAAGAAAGGGGACGAGGAAGGCATTGTTAGCGTACTTAGACCTAACAATGGGACTGCTGTTATCTGCTGCTGGACAGAGTTTTACTGTGCTCCTCTGGAGAACGAAGCTGTAGTAGGCTAATAATGACAGCTTGCAAGCTTAGAAAGACCCACCCACTCATTGCATCAATATTTCCAGGTTTCATTTGGAGTGGAATGCCCGGTAGAATGAAACTCAATGCAGTTCACATTAAACCTACATGACCGTGTTTTCGCCTACGACCATTATCTTAGCATATACCACTCTTAATTGGGTCTGCACGATTTTAAAAAGACATGCGATAACTATTTTTGAATATTGTGATAATGATATAAACTGCAATAGGCTAATTGAAAGAAGCTTGATTAATTCAATTTGATTCAGAAAAGAATGTAACGATTTAAGGCTCTGGACTAACTTCCACTGGTTGAAGCAGGAGCTAAATTCCCTGGTCCATTTTCACTTTTGCTTCATTCTTGCTTACAACTTTGATGCAAAGTCTTGTTTTGTTCCAGCCCAGGGTCATAGTTTGCTTGGCCATTGTGGAGACAAAAGTTTAATTTGCTGTATTAATATGGCTTTAATATGGACAACTTTCTTTCACTTGTTGGAGTTAGTTATTGATTTTTGGCCTTGAAACAATTCTTCAGTGGAAAGAAGTAACAAAGACAAACTTAACGTACCAAACTAACAAACATGTCAGCCAAATACAGCTGACCTGCTTGTTTATACCTGGTCCTGTCTGCTATTCTTGGGCCTTTCCAAAACAACTCATCTCCACTCCTGCTCTTACAGTAACACTCATACCTGAGAGTTCCCTTCATAGTGTCTAAATATGGTGTTCCATTGTTGGATGCTGTTCCCTTCTTTTGACGAAAAATGGAACTGGCCTGCATCGGTGCAGACTGGCTCTGCATGGTCTAATAAACCACTCACTCTCAACACTATTATGTTTTGGCGGCAAATAAAGGGAGTAGGGAGCCATTTCGATATGAATGCACTGACCGCTTGTTTGCAGAATTCTTGCTTCTTATTGGATAAAAGGCAGCAGGATACCAGAAATTAAATGACCTGTTTTAAAGCAGGACTTTCAAAACTCGACTTAAAAACCTCCTAAAATATGACGTTGTTTTCCTTTTTTATTTAAGTATATCTGTTGTGTTTCTTTCTTGTAATTTTAATCAATATTCTTTTATGTGTGTGTGCTCTGACAATGCCTCTATTACTTATATATATTGGCATTTGGATTGATCTGTGTTCATTGTGTTGCCTTGTGTCACAGTCAGACAGCGTGTTGAAATGCAGTGTGACCACACATCCCACTGGGAGGTGATGTGATAATAATGGGCGGTGTTTTCAATGGGATGTCCACTTACTTCCTTTGGGTAGCTAAGTAGGAAATGCTCAGCCCTCAGTAACGCCAGACGTTTCAATCTCTATACAATTCAATGCTTTTGAAATATAAAATATTCTTAGACAAAGCAGTGATTATTATTATTTTTGTCCAAATGGGAAGCTAATTGGGTTTTTCATGAGACTAGAGAAATGAAAGCAGGGTTAGAATACACCCTAGCATGCATCCACTTTTAAGGAAAAATTACTCGAAACAATAAACTAAAAACCCTGAGGGAATGTATGGTTATTAGAAAACACCAAACATTAGCAATAACTACTCCACATGTTTAATGATGAACAAAGCTCTGGTGCAAGGAAAGCATTTACATTTAGTCATTTAGCAGACGCTTTTATCCAAAGCGACTTAGGCTATGTCCACACGAAGCCAGTGCATCCCCTATCCGATCTTGAGACGGCGTCCTCTCAAGAAAATATCTGCGTACACACGGCCGGCTGAAAACGATGTAGTATATATGCCCGACCAGTATGGGGCGCTGTAATTCTGCCACAGATATACACTATACACGGAGAAGAAGACTTTGAGCATGCGCATAACCTTGCGCGCTGCAGAAGAAGACGAAGACCTAAATATTTCTTTTCTAATAAAAACAAGTTCTCAAATTGTTGCAGTCATATATTTAGAGTGTAGTAATTGGTGCCCTCATGTTTGTTGTTTGCTCTTCAATATACGGACTGAGTTCTGAGTGCTTTGGACATGCGGAAATTCTCTCTCCATTCATTTTCTCCAGGTTGCTCTCCTGGTTCTCTTCGCTTGGTGGATCTAAGAGCATGTGGCGTATGGTGTTGTCCATTATCGCTTGTTGCTCACCACAACTGCATAGAAGCAATAGATTTTGCTGTAATAAAGCTAGTAGGCTTAGTAGCTTCTGCAGCACGAACTCAATCATGTAGTCCGCCATTATTGTTGTTGCTGTTACGTGACGAGGCCGACACGCGTGATGCGATGACATCATCGTTTTCACAAAATATACGGATTGGCTGTACACACGACACCGCAAGGGTGTCACCTAGGTGTTGTCGAAAGATTTATCCACTTTAGAACCCTGTTTCAAAAAATAGCGGATTCAGTCTCCCAAAACACCGGACCCGTGTGGACGAAAGGCCAATACGATACAAAATGTATATGGATACAGTGATTTTTGTCTCCGTGTGGACAGCCCCTTACATTCACCAGTGTTACATTTACGGTTGACGCTTTCATTTAAAGCGACTTACATTAAGGTTCCATTCACCAGTGTAACAGCTGGAACACCACTGGAGGCAAGGTGGGTTAAGTGTCTTGCCCAAGGACACAACGACAGTATGAACTGTGGTGAGAGCGGGATTCGAACCGCCTACCTTCCGGTTGAAGGACAACCGCTCTACCACTGAGCCACTGCCGCCACTCGTTTTCTCTTCAATTTATTTTAGATAGTATAGCTCCAGACCCGCCCTCGCAATGTGTTACAGAGTCAGCTGAAAGAGGTTATAGTGTATGTGAGCTAACACAAGTCTGTCTCCTTGGCCATCACAAACGTCATTGCAGGTTTTACTTAAAAATCTGTTCACCTAAGTCGGCGTTATGTTTTCTGGAGACTACGCCGTGAGGATTGAGCTTCATAGGAAATGAGCAGCCATTGGAGATGAATGTATGAAAGTATGGTATGACCAGAGTGTTAGAAGGATCCAATTTATTGATTTGTTTTTTTCATGCAGTGAAAGGTGTCCAGGTCCCAGCTTCCTTTGGGGGGATTCCGAGGCGTTCCCAGACTGAGTGCGATACATAATCCTTGTAGGCTGGTCTCCCCTCAGTCAGACGTGCCTAGAATACCTACACATAAATGCTTTCAAGGAATCCTAGTCATGTGTTTCTCCACCTCAGCCAGCATCTAAACGCTGACAGAATGTTAGTACGTTAGGGCTGCTGGAATATAAGAAGAATATAAAATCTGAATCTGCTTATTATCAGATGAAGAGAAATAACATTCATAGCATTCATCTGATTTACCTTGCCTGGTGCATATGCAAAACAAGGGAGTCTGAAAAGGTGGAGCTAAACACTGCAGTCAGCTGATTGGACGATAGCTAATTCCCACTTGAGCAAAAACAAGAAGCAAAAGGGAAAACATTAAACAAAAGCATTTTTTAATTAAATTAACCCCTATTCTTGTGATAAACATATTTAATCCGGAAACATGCTAAATGTTGTACTTTTTTCTTACGACAAGGCTAGCGTCCTATGGCTCTCACTTAATGAATGAACACATTTATCGTCTACACTGCGTTAAACGCAAGCAGAACTTGTGCCTCAAATAGTGAGTCCTTAAATAATGGGAAATTGGTGCAGCTATATGAATTTCATGTTCAGAAAGCTGGGAGTGAACTGGAAACAGTCAAACAATGTTTACTGGAGCAACACACAACTTTACCTCCAGCACTGCTCGACACAAGGATTTATTTGCGCAGCTACACACCAGGATTTACTTATTTAAATACTGGCAATGCATCTAAGTTTCAGGAAGTATTTTTAAATACATTATCCTGTATCTCAAATAGAGACATGACTTTTTTGGGACTTTGATGATGTCACTGTTTCTGTAGCAGAAACAGTGACATCATCAAAGGACCCAGCAGTGTGGTGACACGTGCCTCTTCAGGGGTTACCTGTACCAGACCGTCCCATACTCTGTGCTTTATTTGCGGGGAACTGTATTCTATATATTCTTTATAAAATATATATTCCTCCACCTCCTAAATCGGGACTGGGGACCTATTTGACTGGATCCAGCACCTCTTCTTTTTTTTCAGGAGGTTTTTTAAAGTTAATGTGGCCTGTTTTTAAACATGTTTCACTCTGATTTATAACTCAACTTGTAGAAACGGCCCATTAGTTTGTTTAAAATGGCATAATTTAGATACAAAAAAACTATAATGCAGGCTTTATAACAACATACGTATGTTCCTTTACTTTTTTTTCCTTCTCGATGCTGGGGGTATTCTTACCCTAAATATTCCATCTGAGTTCCCCCATCTCCAAAATGAAGAAGCAAGCAACGAGATTATTGTCAAATGTAGTGCAGCTTGAGCATTACTTGTTTATTTGTTATAGTTTCACACTTTATGTTTTTGCATTTCAGCTCTCTAATTCTGTTGAGATAGGGTTAAAAACATAAGATGTTAATTTATTGCAGTATTTGGATTTCTGCATCACTGTTTTAAATCACCTCAGCAGGAGCTCACTAAATAGCCACCTTACCTCAAATATTCAGGCACTGCATAATATTAAGTGCTTTTCTCTTATCTTCATCATTAGTTTGATATATTGGCAAACATTAGGCTATTTTTAGTGCACAGAAATTTTTCTGAAAAGACCCGAGGTCAGCCTCAAGGGCAATTCCTCTGTTTCATTAATAAACATTTCTGGAAAAAAAGTTAGAGGGAGGTGGTGACATGCGGGTTTTTAGTGTTTGTCCTGCGCTGTTTGCATAAAGCTTTAGGTAATGACCCTATGGTCATGTCACAGGAGCGCTAAGCCGGCAGACTGTGTGTGTTTGTGTGGTGAAGGAACCCAGGTTGCTCCAGGGAAACACTGCAAATGTCCAAGCCTGACTCAAAAAAAGCAAATATGTAAATGTATCAGTGTATTGGTTGATATTGGTATTACTCAGTAAGATAGTAATCCGCTTCTGTTTTGTCACATTAGGTTTTACCAAAAAGTATTCAAATGATTTGCTCTTTAAAGCTGTACTATGTGTTTGTGTTGATTGTGTGTAACCTAAACTCCTTTTAAGCATGTGATTACAAAAGATGAGCCATGAGAACTGCTGACAGCGGTGACAGCACACTCTTGCATGCACACAAACAAAGCACACACAGTATTCACCAAACTGCCTCCTACGAGTGTGAGAGGCACTTTTGAATGGACCCTTTACATATCGGCAGTGTAATGTCATTTACTCAAGCACTTTTTCCTGCCACACGTTTTCCTGTGTAATGTATGCAGAAATTAAAGATATTAGGAGAACAGAGATACACACTTTTCCCAATTTGTTTTTGTATTTTATCACATACACAGTGTTTCTGTACCTACAAAGTAAATCTACAATGTAACAATAGTTACATTTTCTGACTGTTATCAACACCCGGTTAAGTCAGATATTTCCAAAGAGATGTTAATTATGTCAACGTTCACTCCAGGTCATTGCTTAATCAAGCTGTATAACCGGACTGCTGTGTTCTTCCTAGTATGTATGCACTGGAAGTAACAAAAACTGTCTGGCTAACAAATCAGACAAACATAGTATTCATATGGTCTTGTTTAACTGCATCCAGCTTTTGTTAAAAAAAAGACAAGGAGGGATAATGGAAAACATGTCTTGTTTAGCATTAACTGCTTTTAAACTCAGCTACTTTATTATATAATAATTGAGTAATTTGAAAACAGAAATGTGAATACTCCAACTGATTGTAGGCAATACAGTTGGAGTAAGGCAATAATTTAGATTTTTATTTAGATTTTTCTACTGGCCTGTAACTACACTAAGGTCAGTGAAGTGTTTCTCTAGAAGAAAGATATTAGAATGTTAGTTTTTTTATTTATTTATATTTCTTCAGCCTTTGACATAAAAATACTTCATGGCGTGTGTCCAAGGAAGATGCAAGACTGGGACATAAATGACTAAAGTACTCTAATTTTAAGCATTTTCATCTTTACAATGCTAGATAATTAGAACAGAAACCATTTCACCTCAGTTTATTTTATTTAACCTTTATTTAACCAGGAAAGTCCCACTGAGATTACAAATCTCTTTTGCAGGGGAGTCCTGGCCCCATGTGTGTTTGGGGGGAGGGGGACTATTGTACATATTTTTGGTGGTAGGGGAAACCGGAGTACCCGGAGGAAACCTACGCAGACACAGGGAGAACATGCAAACTCCACACAGAAAGGCCCTGCCCTGGATGGGAATCGAACCCAGGACCTTCTTGCTGTGAGGCAGGCGTGCTAACCACTTTGCCACTGTGCCGCTGTGCTTCTCGGATCGAGTTGGACCCAAAAAGGCGTCTGTGCACATTCATGATCTGAACACAAAAATGTGTATATAAAAGGGTTATCTTTAGAAATGGCTCTCCAGCGCCCCCTACAAACTTATAATGGGACCCAAGAATTTAGTTTGTCATAGAGACATGAAATTTGGTACACACATCTCTTAAGTCATGACGAGCATAAAAGCCAATGACAACCACCCCCTATCTATAAATGTGTTGCCATAGCAACGTCCCAAATATGTGGAAAAAGTCAATGGGAAGTGAAAATTTTAGTTTGTCGTAGGCAAACGAAACTTGGTACACACATCCAGTATGGGCTTATGAACAAAAAAAAAAACCAATGGGGACCACACCCTATCACACACGGGAAGGCGGCCATTTTGAATTGAAAATGTGAACCGACTTAGAATACACCTCTTTTTTAAAACAACAGAAAATAGTTGCTTCATTCCACAGACACCAAACTTAGGTCGTTTTCGCTCGAGTTATATATTTTTTATTATAATTTGGTATATTTATTTTATTATAAATTTTCTGCAAAATTATCCTCAATTTGACCCAGTAAACGTGCAACTTAAAGTCATTTTTATTGGTCCCAGACTTCAAGCCCGGCGAAAAATTTATGTATTTGAAGTCCCCGAAAAAAATATACGAAAAATGACTCAGTCGGAATAGAAAAGTCAAAATACATTGGGCCTATGAAAATGAAAGTAAATTTTTCCAATGTAGAAATACAAAACTTGGTACATCCATAGGGCACCTCAGGGCAAACAGAAAAGTTTATTACAGCCATACCGTAAACTCAACAGCAAATCTACTATGTTGGGTGGAATGCGTGACCACCTAAATTGCACCCCTTGTGTCTAAAGGCTTTTCATCTAAACAGCTCCAAATTTGGTGAGTATCATCTAGACACGTGTGCCAAAAAAGTTATCAATTTGTTTTTTGATACATTTGTGGCTGTGGTCGTAATGAGTCTGTGAAGAGGCAGCCATTTCTTTGGGAAATAAATGCCATTTCCCAATTGCCAGGATCCTTCCTTCAGAGGAGGCCCCTCCAGAGCCACGGCTAGAGTCTTAGAAAACTCCTCAGAATCCTTTGGAACTTGTAACCTTGTACTTTTAGACAAATTATATTTACATTTTGCCTTTTTAAACAGGGGGGTGCAGCGAGTCATCTCAAATCTCCAGCCAGTAGTTTGTTTTTCTCGCCTTTTTATTAATGACTGCTTCATTAGGCCTAATTGTTGCCGCCATTTGTCTGCTATAACGTGATATTGTGATATGACAGATATCACGGTCACCGGTATTTTCGTGAGCGATATGCTATAGCACTGCCCTAGTGTAGACCAATAGGCGCACTCCTTTTATCAGGTCCATTGCCATCATGTTTAAATGATGATGGCAATGAAAACGTCATGTACCTTTAGATTTCCCAAGAGCATAAAAAACAACGTTATCCATCCAAACAAAAAGAGGGTAAACAGAGCACTGAGGAGGTAAAAAGTCTTAAGAGCATTTGGGCTGAAGGCGCCAGCTAGTGCGTTTCTTGTGAAAGACCTTTTTTTGTGTGATGTTTGATTGCAGTTTAAAAATCCAGTTGCGAACACTCTGTGGACAGGAGCTTTTTGCAGTTGTAATTCTTTATACTTTTTTCTTCACCTTTTAAATACATTAAACCCAGGAGAGAGCAAAGAAGGACAATCATATGATAATATTGAGGTCCGTTGCTGTCGTTTGGCAGCTTAGTGCAACAAGCCCGTCACTAAAGCACTCTAATAAATCAAATACTTTCCCTGCCATTCCATCCAAACCAAAGCTCTATTTTTACTCTTAATTTGATCAGAGGACGTAGTATGGCAGCAGCTGTAACTAAGGGTAATCCTAGGTCACTGATGCTGGTTGAAGACGGAATTTGAAACAGATGGATCGCTCTCTCTGCTTGAGTTGTATTTAACATAGACATCTGTAAATGAGCGGTGGCTCCAGGCGTGGCATTCGTCTCTGTCTCATCAGTGTTTAAGTTAGTTATTTCTGGAGCACACACATATATTGATGAGTCTGGCTTGTGGGCTAATTGAAATCTGGACATGGATTATTCATGCCTGGTTGTTGAGCCTAGGGAACCTCCAAACTAAAAATTCCAGACTAGTTGACCTACATGTGTGCTATATGATACTGTTTTGTTTTCATCATTGCTGAGGTAAAATATTGTTTTCATTTTATTACCCTTATGGGACATTAATAGATAAAGACTATTTAAATAATATAGATTATTTAAGAATGATTAGGTAAGTGGAGTCTCTAATGATGTTGCCTGCCTATCTCCTTGGTTCTGGAGTTCAGCGGAGCTCCTACAACTCGTTCTGCTGTAATGTTGTCTGGACCTGTTCGGTGTTGGCTCAAAACCACTCAGTAAGATCTGAACTGATGGATGGACTACATTTGTAGAGCTAGATCTGTTGTCGAAGTACTTCCTCTGCTGGGCACACCTTTGAGCCCAAGAATGTTCCCAAGAATATGAAGGGCTCCACGATTGACAAACTTGACTCACTTACACAGAATAGCCAGCTCTAGGATAAGCAAACTGCAAAAGGAAACCAGCCAGTTCATTTCGTCCTGGGTGAGACAAATAATAAAGGTGCTGGCTACTCAGTAGCTTGCATATCCATGGAGGGTAGTGGAGGGAGGACACATGGAGTGCCACTAGTATCCCATATGTCATTACATGTTCATTATAGCTTTTTGAATCATTTAGCAATTTTAAGTAATGCATCATTTTAGGTCTAGTCTGCATTCAATGCACGTTAAAGAAAATGCAATTGGCTGTGACAGTCTCATACTGCTGTCTTGATTGGTTTCACTTAGCCTGTGCATAAGAGGATACATCTGTAACACACAAATGACCTCTGTGTGCATTCACCGAGCTTCTGCCTCCTGAGGATTCACAGGCCACGTAATGGCCACTTCTGTTGGTGTGTGAGAGAAAACACTGACATCAGTCAGAAGTTACCGTTTGAGGTTCTTGGAATTACATTTGAATATGGAAAAGACAGATCTGCTAAAATGGTGACATTACTTGTTTGTTCTGCTTGAAGTAAACTGTTCAGCATTTGCTTTTATTGAGAAGGTTACATTTGTGGAAGGATAGTCCTCATAAATTCCAACTTATTAGCTTCTTTAAAGCATGAACAATATGAAACATATGGGTGTATCATAAAGAACTACATAATTGTCACACTACAGCTCTTATATGGTTAATTTGAAATCAGCGGTGCCCACATGTAGGAACTGAATTGATGCCAATTAGATGTGCTGTCTGAAAGCTTAAGAGATCATTTGTGCACAGCTGTCAGCAGGCTAGTTGCATTACTCTGGAATAGATCCACACAGAAAGAAAAGAGACTACTGCAGACCAATCCAATCTCATGGGGCTTGTCTTACAAAGGGCTTCAAAACGGCTTCTTTCAAACATCTTTTATGAAAGACCAATGCACTGAATAAGAACATAAAATCCTTTAAAATATCTTTGGATCAACTGCACTTAACATTCTTACTGATAAGTCAAAAGGAATGAGGGTGAGATGGATATCCAGAGATTTGCACACCCATTCTCTTGACATGACATCAGGACTTCAGCTGCTGTGGGATTAGCTGCATAATATGCTCTGGACTAATAAAGAAACGAACATTTTTCCTCCATACATACTGTATGTGACTATAGTGATTCTCCTTAGGCCTGTGACAAAAATCATCTTTGTCTGGGTGTCTTTGGCTTGACATTTTAAGCCCACTTTAATGTATAATGTGCCATCATCACTCCATGGATGTAGAAAAAATATATGTGAATGTGTGCTTTAGATGGACAAAATGTGGGAAAGAATGAGGCACACAGCCTGAGGTCATACCCAAACGTGCACGTAAGACCCGCTGTTCTTACATGCAATTTGCACGGCTGTTTCAAACAGCAACTTTTACAAAACTGTCCGAAGAGAAAACGGACGAGCCAAGATTAAAGAAACAGAACAGGACTGTTGTAGCCACAGTACCATTAAACACCCTTTTAAAGGTGTTTAATGGTACTGTTTTGAGATAAAAATTAAAAATCTGACTTTATTCTCAGAATTTGACTTTTAATTTAATTCATTACTATTTTGACATCCTATATTGTAGATCCATAAACTGAAATTGTCCCGTTTTTTTACTTTGACCTTGCCAACAGCAGGGTCATCCATTGCTTTATTTGCAGTACTCTTTCAAATCCTCTCAGTAATTCACCTGAATATTTAACACACACTTATGGGTGGGACAATGTACGATTATAGCGCTCATTGCGATAAAAACAGTAAAGATTAATTGATCGTGGCAGTTTTTTATCATTGGGATAATAGTTCGAGATAATCACCAGCTGTTTTTTCTCACCACAATGCCATTTGGGTCTATTGGTTAAACAATAATAATCCTGTTTTTAAGATCATTCATCATCTGGCTTCACATTAACAACAAAAAGGAAAAATAATATTATAAATAATAGTAATATTAAAAATAATAATTCTCAGCCACTTTCATCAATGGAGAGCAAATACAGTCGGGGACAAGCTACAATTATCTTGGGATTGTAGTGGACTGTGACCTGAAATGGGACGTGTGGCCTGACTGTATCAGCACAAAAGCCATATATATATATATATATATATATATATATATATATATGAGTAGTATTTTAACTTTTATCTGTTGGTTTGGCAATGCCACAGAGACTCAAAAAAGTTCCTCTGGAGAACAGTGATCACAGCCAGTAAACTGTTGGCCATCACTCTACCAACCCTGGAACAAATCTACACTGAGTAGTGAAAAAGGCAAAAACATTGTGGCTGACACTAGTCATCCACTCGGCTCCCCTAAGCTGCTGCCATCTGGGCGAAGGTACTGCCAACCTCTTGTTTCCAGAAATAGGACCAAGATCTCCTTTGTCCCACAAGCAACTAAATTGTTGAATGGTTTAAAGTCAACTGGTCTAAAAATCCTCTTTTTGCTGTGATACAGATTTTTCATTTTCTATGTGCTTGTCATGTTTTGTGCTGTTTGTTTGTAACAATCTATTGATGGGTGTGCGTCTATAGATCAATCAATTTATAGACGTACACTGACAGCCATTCACTAGGGTTATTTAGATCCACCTGCCCCAGACTCCACACAGAGAGACTGTTGCTGACCAGCCGAGGGTTTGATCCCATGACATACTTGCTGTGAGGCAAATGAAGAAAAACTAAATGCTAACCATGTGTAAAACTCTGAAACAGAGCCTAGTGATAGTGGGGAAAGTGTTTGTGGTGACTTTAGCAAGCCAATTAACTAAAGAGGCATGGGAAACTGGTGTTGGGGTCAGCAGGTGTGGGATGTAATTACATGCTGTAGAGTGGCTGTTGTGAGGATGTCCTGCGCCGCCATTGTGCTACCAGCCCCTGACAGGCCACACAGTCAAAATTAGACAGCTTGACTGGACATAATGCTCTTTGGAATGGGCTGCTTTTATGTGATTACAGTCTCCCAAATGAGCATCTGTCAATTTGTATCACAATGAATAGTGAAAGATGTTTTTTTTTTATTAATTTCACGATTTAAAGAAAAATTATGCAAATACCTTACTTTCGGAGCTAATGGACAAGTTTTAGTTTTTCCTCTTCCTGGTTTGAACAGTTTTGTATTTACCTAAGGAAATATTGAATAAGGAAGGCATTTTTTGTTGCCTTTCTGGTTCATGTTCACTGAGCTACTGAGGAAGGGTGCATCTTGACAGGTTGCCACCTTCCTAGATATTTGCAACTTTCTTGGGCACCATAAGTTGAATCCATTCACAGTTTGTTTATTTTTATTTATTTACGTATACAAATGCTGATGTGCTTACTGTAGTTTGTGCACTCTCGTATTTGCATGCATGATTGTGTGCAAATGTCAGCACAGATGCCCTTCCTGTCACTGTCCACTACTTGACACCAGAGAGTGAGGGATCATCTAGGGATGCACCAATATGAAAATTCTAGGCCAATACCCATGTTCAAATTAACCTAATGGCCAAGTACAAGGACTTTCTGGTATTAACTTTTTTTTGGAAAACAAAAAAAATCTTGGTAGAAATACGGTTTTAAAGCAATTTATTTATTAGTTTTGCCATCTGCAGAAAGTGTCTATATAATAACGGACCAAATGTTGTAAATTAGGTAATAAAGTGAAATTCTCATCTGACTAGCTCATTGCCCGTTACTTCAAATTATTTTTCTCGGCTGCATAAATCTGATGGAAAATATAGACCTTGATTTTAAATTTGTGAACACAGACTTAAATATTTTGATTTGGGTCATTATTGGGCTCTTACATATTAACAAGCCGACTAATGACAATGTTACAGGCTTCTTAATGCATTTGTTTCTTTTGCGTGCACAAACCAATCAGAGTAAGTTGAGTATCCACTCAGAGACAAGGATGACGAGGCTGACAGGGCCAGCCACTAAAGCTGCAGGAAGGATGACATACGGCAGACACCAAAAGAACGTTTTCACCAGGCATTAGAAAATATGTGGGACATATCCTTAATCGAGCAGCTAGGGGGGGTTGGGACAGATCCCATCCACTACAAAGTAAGTCATTAAGCAATCACAATGACTCCAAAACTGTTAGGTTGAGGTGAAAATCCTGCAAAATTCTTCTTTAAATGATGCTCTGGCTCACATAAAGTAACATACCTTGACATACATTTTTTACCCCTCCTCTTGAAATCTCACATGAACAAATCCTGCACACAGCAAGTCGCTATTCTTTCTCCAAGAGGCAAAAATAATCCCACACCCGCTGCCATTTTGAAAACAAGCTACATACATCACGTGCACACAATGTTGCCATAGGAGCTGCAGCAACAGCATAAAGGCAAATATCCAGCACATATACTTCACGTGACAAAGAATGATATCAATAGGCTTGTATAGGCATTTCTCAAACTTTTCAAGGCTGATGTATTGGTGCATCCCTAATGTCAACCTCATACATCAAGTTGCAAAAACATATATATATATATTTTTTACATAACTCTTAGAAGATATAATTTTTGAACTGTACTGTAGGTATTGTGGTGTAATTGACTATAACATATGCCTAAGGTTGCTAGATATGAGAAGACTCCTTGCGACACATTTTAGAACCAACATTATTAAAATCCTGTATGTCTGTTAAGAGAGTAGATCTCTGGAACAGGTGTACAGATAAGTTAAAATTATATACCTCTCGCTTTCATTTGAAAAAATCCTAGTTTATGTGACCTGAACAGTACTAATATATTGTATTTAACCCTAGAAATTCTTGTTTTTACTTTTATTGTTTCTTTGTAACTATGGAAAATACACATTCTGTAAGACACAGGTTATAAAATAAGCATTTTAGTTTCAGCCTACACCTTTTCGGTCCGTTTTTTTTTTTTTTTACATGATTGGATCTGCAATGTCCTAATTTGTTGGTGTTTCCCACTTTGACCTTGGGGCTTCCAAGGTCAAAGTGGAAACACCTTCGAAGGTGGTAGAGAACAACCGAGCCAAGATCCCGTGGGACTTCCAAATATAGATCAATAAAATGTAAAAAATAAAAACCAACTGTACATTGTTGTGGTAGACAAACAGCAGAGGAAAGCCATTGTGATTGACACAGCAATACCGAGTGATGTCAACATTAAGCTCAAGGAACTAGAGAAACTAAAGAAATGCCAAGGCCTCAAAGAAGAACTTGAGCAGGCTTGGAAAGTGAAGGCTACAGTGGTACCAGTGGTCATCAGAGCACTCGGGGCAGTAACCCCCAAACTGGAGGAGTGGCTACAGCAGATCCCAGGTAGAACACCAGACATCTCAGTCCAGAAGAGCTCAGTCCTATAGGAACAGCCAAGATACTGCGCAGAATCCTCCAAGGCCTCTGGTAGAGTACCTGAGCTTGGATGGATGAGACCATGTTTTTTTAAATTATATACACCTTACTAGCCTGTTTTTTAGTTGTTTAGTTTATAATAAATGAGGCACGTAACAAGAATTAACTTGCTTTTATACTTGCATAGTGACACAATTTTTGACTATGGAGTGTGATGCAGCTCTCTTATAGATCATTTCCCGCATGAACAGATGGCCTACCAGAGTGCTGGACGTTGTAGTATCGTATGGTCCGATATGTTATTGTGCACCAGTGTGGACATTACCACTAAGTAGGGATGCGCGGTATACCGGTACTGCAAAAATACCGGTATATGTTATATTTCAAAAGGTACAATATCATTATTTTGCTCAATTCGGTATTTGATGCGCTGCAGTTTCGAAGTACACCGCTAGGTGGCAGTGCGCTACTCAAACAGACGCAGGTCACTTGAAACCGGCAAAAAGTGACAACGGAGAAACAAGATGGATCAAGCTAATTTTACACGCCCACAATTAGTCAATAAAGAAGGCAGTAGGAGTGAAATATGGCATTACTTTGCCTACAAAGGTAATGAGAAAAGTGAAGCTACAGGCGTGAATGCACCACTATGCAAACGCTGTTTGAAACCATGTGTAGCAACGGAGGCAACACTTCAAACCTGGCTAAGCATTTGTCTTTAGCTCATCCTGACTTATTCAAGGAGTTCAGAGATCGACAGGTGAGTCCATCATTCAACTGATTTAATTTAGACTTTTATTTACAACACAGATCAGCGCACATAGCCTACTTATAAGATACGGTAAACACGAAGGCTCAAATGTGCTTGAATGACATGCTAGAACCAATGAATGAAGTTTAGGTCTCATAATTTTTGCACTTTCAAACAATAATATATTAATTGAATTTGAATGAATAAAGAGATGAGTAATACCAGTTTACTCAATTGATAAGCTACAATTGCACATGTGTAAACATTCATAAGGTAACCTCACCTAACAGTATTATAACATTTATTAATCTAGATGAATCAGTCAATTCATTTCACTTTTGAGGCTGGTTATTTGTCACCTGTGGTATCGATTTAGTATCGACACCGAGGTATTAGATTGTGGTATCGTACCGAAGCCAAAATTGTGGTATCGAGCCATCCCTACCACTAAGTGATTGCACCACTAAGGTTGCAGCTAACATGTCAGCTGCTACACTAGCCTTCTCACTTTGGATTGGCTATTATTTTTTAACATGTTGTGAGTGCTTCATTGTGCTAGGATGTTTCCAGTTAAGCTGCCATACTCTTACCCTTATGTTTATATTTTATTTTCAGTGGATTGTTGTTTTTTTCCCATAAATTTAGTTTCCTGCTTTGTGCTAAGTGTCTATTTTAATGTCTGTTCTGTCCTTTAGCACAGCACAGCACAAGAGTGAAGAGAAGCCATTGAACAGTCTAAGCCAAATGTGGTTCATTAAATTAAATTGGCCTTTCCCTTTGCCAAAACATCCTGTCTTCGCTGAACTTCAGGTGTTTAATTCTTACTTTCAAACAGCCATTGTGTGCCCTTTATGTAAGCATGTGAAGGTGCACACAAAGGAAAGTGTTTGCCAAGGCTCACACCAGTGGTAAGTGTTCGAAACAGCTTTGGAGCAATTAGCCCAACGTAATGAACAAGTGGAAAGGCAAAAGAGACAAGATAAAGCAGTGTAAATAAAAAACAATACAATGCGAATGGCTGGCTGTCTTTGCCTTTGATGGGCCTGCCTCTACCATCTGAATCGTTTTAAGCCAGCGTTGCTTAGCTACAGGGAACAGAGGATGTGGGGATGGGAGGGGAATCAAACGGGCAGGGTGGGTTTATCGCTCTCGGCTGGGTGCACAGTAAATGAGTCCTCTCCTTCCCATGGACTCTTCCATCCCGCGCTGTCTGTCTCCGTTTTCTCTCTTACTTGCAAAACAAGCTTGCTCTTTGACACCAGCCTCATTCATGTGATGAATCATGTTGAAGCGGGGTTTGGATTTCACAGAGCACATGGACTTTGTAGCTAGTGTCAGCCACGGTATTGAGGTTTTTCTCCGACTATCCTGGCGACTGCTTCTGGGGGATCCAAGTTTTACATTGCATGGGGTTTTGGAGTTTCAAAGTGACTCTTAAACACATATCTCTTAAAAAACCATTACATACCTATTTTCAAAAATTATCTGAATTTACAGTCAGGTCCTTAAATATTAATACATCGACACAATTCTAATCTTTTTGGCTCTGTACACCACCACAATGGATTTGAAATGAAACAAACAAGATGTGCTTTAACTGCAGACTTTTAGCTTTAATTTGAGGGTATTTACATCCAATCAAATTATTTTTAAGGATGTTACCACACCTAAAGTTTTTGCTATTTCTCTGATAGGTTTGTTTTGTTTTTTCAGCCTAATGATGGCTTGCTTCACTGATAGTAACAGCTCTTTGGATCTCATATTGAGAGATGACAGCAACAGTTTCCAAATGCAAATAGCACACTTGAAATGAACATTCAAACCTTTTATCTGCTCCTTGTAAATGGGATAATGAGGGAATAACGCACACCTGGCCATGGAACAGCTGAGCAGCCAGTTGTCCCATTACTTTTGGTCCCTTAAAAAGTGGGAGGCACATATATAAACTGTTGTAATTCCTACTAGGGCTGTGAAGATATGGGATTTTTTCTTACCGCGGTGATGAAGCAACAAGAATCGCGATTTGGCCACACACACACACACACACACTCAAGAACGCATGCAGCTTGTAATGGAAATGAATACAATGAAAATTAATAATTATAACGCAGTATTCTTTATTAACAGATAAACAAATAACAGTGACAGTTATACTAAATGGTAAATATTAATAATTAACTAATGATTAGGCTTAAGTTAAACTTTCCTAATAATTATAAAGCAGTATTCTATTATAAACTAATAAACAAATTAAGATTTATATTAAATTGTAGCTAAATATTAATAGTTAACTATATAGGCTAAACATGAACAACCTTTTTTAAAGTGCAAAATAACAAAACAAAAAGTGAACAAGTGTTTGTCTGTTGGGCCGCTTAAGTGAATCGTGCTGCTGCTTTTATTTTTCCGTCTTCATGTTCTCCCTCTCCAGCCGCAGCGGCACTCATTGCAGCTTCTCCATCCAGCTTATCACGCCGCTCTTCGGGCATTGCCAGCATCTCCTCCAGGAGCGCATCTTTAACGTCATCTCGTGGGTTGATGTCCTTGTGTCTTGGGTCAATGAATGAGGCCTTTGCCAATAGTTGCTGTGTTGCAGGTGCACTATATTTTTCTTTCAAGACTCCAACCATTTTTTTTTTCAGGTTGCGCGTCAACTCCGTATCTTCATCGGTTGGGAGCAAAAGATCCTCAGTTAATAACTGTAGGATCCTCAGTTAATAACTAGGGATGCACCGATACCACTTTTTTGGAAAACGAGTACGAGTACTTGCATTTCAGTACTCGCCGATACCGAGTACTTAATAAAAAAAAATATGATTTAAATTTACAGGTAACAGCTTTAGTCATATAATTTAACAAAAAAACAAGGCACGGGGCAAACACTGCTTGTCCAAATATCCGTGGTGAAACTAAACGAAGAGGAGGCTTGCAGTAGGCTGTGGATGTGTTTTTTCACGGAGTCGTGTAGTTTAGGCAGCTCCGTGTCAGTCATGTAGCGGCGGCTTGGGACATCATATCTGGGCTCCAGAACATGGAGGAGACGCATGAATCCCACATTTTCTACCTCCGAAAGTGTCTGGTCACTCAATGCAATGTACTCGATGATTGCCTGTGTTATTTTCACAGCACGTGGATTGTCTCTGGACATTTTCTCTCGTCTTGCAAGAGTTTGCTCGGTGTGGGTTGTGTTGGTTTAGAAGCGTGGGTAAACTCTTTATACTCGTTGTCGTGTTGGGATTTTAGGTGCTTGATTAAATTACTTGTGTTAAATGCGCTACCTTTTGAGCCTCCTCTGGACAATTTAGCTGAGCACAATTTGCAGTCCGCCTTTGTTTTGTTTTGTCTTCATTCACTTTGAAATAGTTCCACACGGCTGACATGTCTCGTCTTCCTTCGCTCTCTCCCGCTCTGAGCTGCAGCCGGGGCCTGGGGGCGGGCACTCGGCGCCTGTGATTAACGCCTTACACGCCGCTCAAACATAGACATTTCTCAGACCGTGGTATCGTCCCCGGTATCGGGGGACTTTTAACGAGTACGAGTACTTTCAAAAATGTGGTATCGAGGCGGTATCGGTGCATCCCTATTAATAACTGTAGGACTGGTTTAACAGAGGACGCTGTAACGGTCTTCTCGGAAGTGTTTATAGTTCAAATCACACACCATATGCAGTCCTGTAACTTTCAGCAAAAAATAAATTAGATAAATAAATAAATCATGTGCGGTGATGACCTCACACCGCGGTAGGCATCTCATTAATGCGGTATTGCGGTGATGCGGTTATCGTCACACCCCTAATTCATACACCTGATTTGAATGTAAATACCCTCAAATTAAAGCTAAAAGTCTGCAGGTAAAGTGTACATCTCGTTTGTTTCATTCCAAATCCATTGTGGTGTGTAATAAAGCTAGTAGGCTTAGTAGCTTCTGCAGCACAAACTCAATCACGTAGTCCGCCATTATTGTTGTTGCTGTTACGTGTGACGAGGCCGACACGTGATGCGATGACATCATCGTTTCACAAAATATACGGATTGGCTGTGCACACGAAACCGCAAGGGTGTCGTTTTCAGATTTATCCACTTTAGAACCCGGTTTAAAAAAATAGCGGATTCAGTCTCCCAAAACGCCGGATCCGTGTGGACGAAACGCCAATACGATAAAAAATGTATACGTATACAGTGATTCGCGTCTCCGTGTGGACAGCCTCTAAGTGTCTGTGGTTTTGAGTTGGATTTTCAGTAGGGCTATACCAAAGAATGCAAAATAAACTTCCTTTTGAAGCCACTGGATTACAACAAATCAGAGAAATTAAGTATTACAAAACAGTTACAGTTGGTCTAAAAGAAAAATAAAAGTCTGACGTGACTAGGATCCAGACTCATTTCACTTCGGGAATAAATTTCATGAAGTGAATGTGTTCGGCTGGGCAAGCTGTTCTTAATGTCTAAAACATGTCCTCATTCTTTCAGCGGTTTCATTATTCTACTTTTTGGCTTGCTTTCTTTGTGGTGTTTTCCTTTCAGCCTCACATACCCCAGACATCTAGTGACAAGTGTAAAAGTAATCAACACATCAAAATATAAGAGCAGGTATCCTGGCGAGAATGTCAAAACAACAAATCACAATGATGGATAGGAGAAATTTGGACTCGGTGAATGCCTTAATATGACTTTCCAACACAACATTGTGGAGCTGTAGTGTACCTTCTTCAGAATTTCCTTTTTAGTAAGAAAGAAGATGGCTGCTGTGAAAATCTTAGCTCTTTTCTGATCTTGTCAAAATCTTGTCACTTCCATTTTAACACAAACCTCTTTGATATAATATTAAATAAAGGCACATTTATGTGCCATGAAATGATACATTAGTAAATCCCATAGCCCTAATAACGCACTTAAACAGTCCATAATAAGTGAGCCCGTTCATCTAGTGTGCTCCATAATGTATGTGTGTCTGCGTGACCTTCAACTGCCACCTTAGTAAAATCTTTCTTTTTCTTTTGGTAGATACATAGCAGAGATATAAGGGAGAGCTCGCTGTGTTGAGGCCTTCATGTTTGGATTGCGATTAGGAATCAAATAGTAAGCAGGCTTGTACAAACACTACTCCAGAGGCTGAGTTTAGAATCTCATGAAGCTGAGCTCAAATTAGTTGAACTATTTGAAGCTACAGTAGCCCACCCACCAACACAGCTACCTGCAAAATACTACTTTTTAAATTTATTTTTACATATAACCCTTTTTAAATAGTGTTAGGGTGTCAATAGTGTTAAATAGGGTAGAGATTAGGTTCTTTCTGCCTGCTGAAGCCATGCCTCAGCACTTTTCTACAGCCTTATGACTGAAGCTTGTTTTTGCTGTGCATCATAAACTTGAGTGTATGCTATAGAAAATACCCAGAAAACTACTTCATGCCAGAAGGAAGTGTGCAATTTTTAGTGGCCCAAACCATCACACACTAACACTAATTATATAGCTTGAACTGGGCTGCTAAAAATACTCCCTCACACTTACAGGAGTCAGACATTGTTCCTTTTCAGTTATTTTCAAAAACTCCCTACATCATGTACTTAAATACACATTCCTATCATATGACTGTGCTGTGCGATAACCAGCTTTTGGCCGTGCTTTGCCAGCTGGTTCCCCTTGAGCTGTTGGTCTCGGCGGGGGGCAGCCAAAACCAGCAAAGAGCCTTCCTGTCTAGGCGGCTGCTGGGACCTGAATGGACCCTCATGACGGGCTTTCGGGGGCAGGATGCACCTAATAAAAGTTAACCGCTGTAACAGAGCTGTTCCTGTGCCTCGGTGAACCAGTGAAGGTCAAGTGATTGTTGGAGAGATAGAGCTACTGGTGAGCAAAGTCTGATTAAATGTGGTTTGAGATTAGGAGTCTGCAAATCAGGGCAATAGTTGTCCCAGTCACTCGCCTGAAGATGCTGTATGTTTGAGCTGCTTAATAATCTCTCACTGTTTGGAGGTCTTCTGTCAGATTCCACAACAACACATTCAACTTCTTCACTCGTATTTATTCATTTTGAATTTTCACTTTGAAAAGCCTTAGAACACTTCTACACTCTCCGCAAAGCTGTCTTATCTTCTGTCAAACAAATGGGAAGAGTAGTATGGGGACATGAATATGTTGATAGTCCATTTTTTTAATTGGCTGTCCATCTAAAGCTGCATTTCTATGTCGCCACCATTTCTTCTTTGTCGTACATGGACAACATTTGAACCGCCAGCTCTCCAACTCTTAAAGGGGAATGTAAATTGCCGCTCATGCAAACGTGATTTTGTTCCTCAGTGTTATTCTCCTAATACACTGACCTATTCCCTGCACTCTTTGTTCAGCTCACCTCTCTAACAATATGTTCCAGCCACCCCCCACTTAATTTCCCCCCTTACTTCCTGCAACAGAGGAAGTGAGGTGCTTTGGTGTAGTCCAGGTTGAAGAATAGGAGAAGTGGAGGGAAGGAGGGCGGACCCACAGCAGAGGTCGCTGACACCGACACTAAAGGGGACACATTCAGGGTCTGTGGATAGATAGCTTCCTTTCTTTCAAGGGTTACATCACCCATATAGTGTACTCATGTGATAAGAACATGTACATCTTTCTTGATTACCTTCAGGTCTCCATGTGTGCTCTTTATATCTTCCCACACAGGGACACACTCATCCTTTTATTCTGCATCGTACTACTTCCTCCTATATTTGAGTGCGTGTGTCCTTTCAGGTAGTTCAAGTGGCTTTCAAACACAAAAAAGGCCGTACTTCAAAAGACCACTGACAATAGTGTTGGTTTAGATGTGTTGCCTGCAGTCTTTCTTTGATCTGGGACTTGTACACGCTGTTCCATGTTCTTAATGATATAAAGTGTCATTTTATCTCCCCCTGTAGCTATTCTTTTATCTCTTTGTTTCTACAAAAGCTATCATTCATGTCCACAATCAACAAGTCCGATCCCTGTCTCCATTTTTGCCTTATTTACCCCGTCACTGTTTCTTTCACTTTATAGTATCTGGGTGTTGGTTCCTCTCTGGCACTTCCTGTTTCAATGACATCATCCAAAGAAAGCCAGGAAGTATCTGATGGGTTCACCACCACCAATCAACCATCGTTACAACCCTATGCTGAGATTTGGGAGGGGGGTTAAGAACACCGTGTGAGCACGCAGCGTGAAAAGGATCATGGTCTTGTGTCAATATATTCCTCATGTGAGTTCCTCCCAGGATATTAAATGACCTCACCGAGCCTCCATAAAACCAAAGCAGCCTTGAAAATGTACTTACACCAATACACTGTTCAAACAGTGGTGTTGTGTTTCACTGCCAACTGCGCTGTGTGAAGTGATGCCTTTGGGCTAAAAATACAAGAAGCATGTCTAAATCTCCATTTCCTTTTTTTTTAATAAATAATGAAACACTTGCCAACACTTTTAATGGATAAATCAGGGCGAAGAACTAGGACATCAGACTGATACAGGGATGTATTCAATGGTTGCACAGCTGATATCTGCTAAGGTCTGTAGCTGCTTCCAGTTGGGTACATGTGTGTTCAATTCTGAGGACTGGTATTGGTTTCTTTGGTTTGTCTGAAAAAGAGATAAATGCAATAAATGGCTGATTCTGAATTTTAGAATGCTATAGTCCTATCAAATTAAATATCAAATATATGGTGAATATGCAGTTGTGCTCATAAGTTACCCATATTTAACATTAACTTTAACATCAATGACAGCTTTTGTAGTAGTTGTGGATGAGGCTCTTTATTTTTTCAAATGGTTAAACTGCCCATTCTTCTTTGCAAAAAAACCTCCAGTTCATGTAAATTCTTGGGCTGTCCTGCATGAACTGCACACATTATGTAAACTTATGAGCACAACTGTAACTTTATCTTTGAGTTTTTGATCTGTAACACAATTTCAAAGGAACATAAACCTGACATTGACACTGTAGACTTGAAGTTTTGATGTTGCATGTTGTGTGAGTGAACATCTGTTTTACTTGCAGCAGTCAGTGTCAGATGTATAAGCAGACCACCTGTCACACTTCATCTTGTGCTCAATGCTTCAGGGCTAATTCTGATTTACTGCATTACTATTCAGCCATCCTCTATGGGCCGCTGTCTTTATCACAGCTGGGTGTTGCATGGTGCTGTATATGGTTAAGAACAATGAGCTAAAAAATAAAAATCTATACCTTTCCGCTGTGTTTGCTTAGTGCATCGATTTACAAATGGCCGTTTACACTACAGTGCACTACAGGAGCTGTGGTTATTAACCTCTAACCATAGTCACACTTTCAACCTCAAATAAAAAGCTTTATCAGTCATCACAGATATTGCACAATTGTTTAAAGGGATTAATCCCCTTAGCTGTGTGTTGTTTTTTCATCAACTATAAGGTAAGCTGTATTCTTTGTCTTTTCTGTTGTTTTAGATCTGCCCATGGAGTACAACCCCTCAGATCATCCACGGGCCAGCACCATCTTTCTCAGTAAATCACAGACCGACGGTGAGTAATGATTGTCTTGTTCTCTTTTCTGTTTTTTTTCTGTTGTACTTTTTGGTTTAGGAAAATAAATGAGAGTGTCATCTGCAAGAGCCTGCCAGGATGCTGTTTTTGTTTTAAGTTTTTAGTTTTTTTTTTTGTGCATGCTTTGGACCAGAATTTTTAAATTTTTTAAATTTTTATTTATGAATGAGTCTCATTTCATTTTAAAACCAAATTATAGAACATATAGTGCAGCTTTTAATGCCTAAAAAAAAATAGAAAATGGTAAACAAATTCACTTTGGTTCAAGCCATTAAGAATGAGTCAATTCTCCATTTAAGTTAAGACAACAACTTACTTTATTCCAATACATATTTTTTATTTTTTTTAGTAATCAGGAAAGTCCCATTGAGATTAAAAACCTCTTTTTCAAGGGAGTCCTGGCCAAGATGCAACAACATTTACACAATTATAAACATACAAAGAAACATTAAAATAACACAGGTTATGAAAAACAATTGCACATTATTGAGGCAGTCTCAATTGCTTTCAGCTTAGTTTTAAAAGTGTTTAAGGACAAGAGCTCAGTCAGTTTCCGAGGAGCCGAGTGGACAAAGGCTTTTTTTTTCCAAACTTAGAGTGGGCAAAAGGAACAGAGAGCAGCAGCTGATCATTTGATCGCCGCAGGGAGTAAGAGTCAAAACTTCTCTGTGTGATTAAAGTACAAATGTATGGAGGCAGTAATCCAAGCATAGCTTTGAAAATAAAAGTCTACCAATTTCTCTGCCTCCTAGTGGCCAGAGAGGGCCATCCCACTCGTGTATACAATTCACAGTGATGCATCATGGCTCTACAGTTAGTAATGAACCTCAAAGAAGCATGATAAACCGTGTCCACCACCATTTACCTCTGTGTCACTTTCGAGTTTCCACTGCATGTTACTTTAGGTTCTTTCACTTCTTACTGCCCGTCTTGTCGCTGTCAGGCAGAGATCAATGCCTTTGCGGTCAATAATGTCACCGATCTGTCAGGCAAAAATGTGATGGGAGCTGTTTTGTGGGATGTGACGCCTTAGTTTAGAAATTATCTCTGCATTAAGATGAAAAGTTGCTCCATTACATTTACACTAACTCTGGAATGGACCTGCTGGCACACGACTGATAATATACCATTAATATATATTAACACAGGGTTTCATAAAATTGTCTAATTTAAAAGCTTTTTGCATTTGTAATTATTATATACATTTTTTGTAATCAATAAATAGACACAACGTATGCTTGTACTTGTGTTTTTTAGTTCCTGTTCCCAACAAGAGAGGTAAGCATGTGTCTGTGCATTGTTAGGAAGCAGGTAGCTGTGCTTATTGTATGTTTGGGTCATTCCTGATCCTGCCCTGTAGTCTCGAGCCGTACTGTATGACTGTACTCTATCCATAACGTCTTCCTTTTTTCTGCTAAGATCATGGTGTGTGTTTGTGTGTAAGCTGTAGACGGCAGAAGAATAGCGGACTGTGGTGTCACTAGCTGATGACAGAGCTTATAGAGATTGGGTCCCATTGACTGACATAATCATGGTTAGGGTCAACTCCTCACCAATGTGATTGGTGTGAAAGTCAATGTGATTTTTCTAAGGCTTTATAAAGTTCAATGGTCGTTAACAACCTACTTTCTTCTGGCTTCTAAACGACTCTACATGAATGACATCACAGTTTTTCCCATCTTCTACTGTCTTGGTGCTTGTTGTGTTTCTAGGCTTGTTAGATGCTCCATTATGAGGGCTGCATCCATCTTTTTCCCCCTCATTAGCAGCATCTAACGAATCTCCGTTGATAAGGTGCATTGCATTAGTATTTATTTTCACGCAGCTCTGTTTATGACATCAGAAAGCGTGACTTTGTGTGACCTGCTGTGTGTTAGAGAGTTGCGTGAGCAGGTGCGAGAGGTGATAGAGACAAGAATCGCAACCGAGGTGCCAGACACTATGTCGTGTGTGTGTAATGTATGTCTACGCTCTGCATCTGCACTACTGATTCTTTTTTGTGTGTTCACAATAGAAGTAGAAAGTGAGCTTAAAGAAATGAGCTTAGACATAGATAAAACATCTATTCTGACATAACAATGCTGTTGGTGACCTCAATTAAACAACGTATTTTATCAGGAGGCAGTATTGTTGGAGTGTTTAACCCTAATTAAATAAACCAGCATGCGGCTAATGAGGCAAGTTAGTTTTTCAACCCTGATGATGATTTTGTCATATAGCATTAACTCAGCACAACTGTATTTGAGAACTGCAATAGCTGGAGACTCCATCTAGTGGGACAACGTGATTAAAAAAGGCTTTCCCATTAATGTTTTGTCATTTATTTCTAAATAGCGTAACAATACATTCACATTTTTTTAACGAAAGTTAATAGGTTATATGACTTAATCAGCTTCAGTAGAAGTGTTGTATGTTATTCTCAGTCAAACGTTACTCACTAAAGCTGCTTTGCTTTTGTTTCATGTAGTGCAGAATAACAAGCACCAAGTGTTTTGTGTGTAAATGTTTGCTGACTGATGGGGGAACTTGGGAAGCCTGGAGAAATGCTGCTCCCTGTCTGTGAGGGTGGAGCATTGCACTGAGCTGCCAGCATGCGCTGAGAGACACTGACCTCTGTTCTTTGTCTTATATTTTAGTTCGAGAAAAACGGAAGAGCCTTTACATCAACCATGTAAGTATGAGAAAGTACAATGATATATGCACAGATGTTGTTTCTTAGTGTTAATATGTATTTTCCTCTTTTTGCAAGTTTACACATATTACAGAAAATAAGGTAATGGTCAGGTGGTTGACAACAGTGTGCAAATCTTTGTGAATTCACTTGTTTTTTTCTTCTTCTTTGGTTTGTTTTTTTTGTCAGTTTCATTACGTTGTGTTTGTCTTTGTCCATTACATCCTTTGCATAAAAACACTGGTTAATAGTTATTGATCGTTTGTGAAGCTTATAAAAATGCACTCCACCATCTATTCTTGCATGCAGCCATGTAGTCTCTCACACAGAGGACATATAGAATTAGTTTAGTTTAAGGTATAGTTTAAGGGCTTACAGGTTCCCTTTATTCTTGTGATCAGCAGTATAGAGACTGACACGTGTTTGTGTTTCAACCCCAGCATCATCCCGGTCCCCTCAGACGGAAGTACAGCTCATGTTCCACCATATTTCTTGATGACAGTACTGTCAGCCAGCCCAACCTCAAGTACACCATCAAATGGTAACCTGTATGACTGCAGCGTTTATAAAAGATGTCATCTGTTGGTCTTTCTCTTGACTAAACCTCTATCCTTTTGTCTTAACAGTGTCTCTCTGGCAATATATTACCACATAAAAAACAGGTATTTCATTTAATTTCATTATTTATTCATCTATAGACATAAAAAGGAGCATAAAGAAGTCTAGGTCTTATATTACATGCCCCTTTTAACAAACGTTAAAGTAACTTAAAGATGGCAGCTGTTCCCATATCATGTAGGTATTAGGACACAAAGTTATCATTGTAACAACAAAAACATATTATTTAGGGATGCACCGAAATGAAATTCTTGGCCGAAGCCGAATAATATTGAAATTCTTGGCCGAAAGCCGAATACCGAATACCGAACGCGGTGTTTCACATTTTTTCCATTTATTTTGCCAATTTTTTCACCATTACAATAATTAAATAGTAAAAATTTGCTTTTTACTATTTTGTGTTGCTTTTCAGATAAAAAAATCAAATAACAAAAATAAAATTTCAAAATATTTATTTAACTAACAATGAGCAATACATTTGTTATGGTATTTATTAATCTTCCTTAATGTAAGATAATAAAAATATATTTTGTTCATGTTAGTATGAGTGCATTCACAATTTTAACAAATAGGCCTACCACTTTTGATACTTTTTTAATTCAAAAATTACAAATGTGATACTTAATTTTAATACTGTATTAATAAATGTTAACATTAAGATTAATAAATGCTGTTAATAAGGGGTTTTCATTGTTAGTTAATGTAAAAAATAGAAACTACTTATAAAGTGTTACCATAATCCAAAATATAACTAAAATCTTATTTCCCATACAAGTAGCCTACCAGTATGGAGGACGTCCTCCATATACCTGCGTGCATCTGCGCCAGGTCGGGAAAGCGGCCTTGATTGGTCCTCCAAAATTCGAGAGGGTTATTGCTCCTGGGGATGGGGACTTCTGAGAGATAGATACCCATCTAACTGTTGAGCGGTCGAGCTTGTCCTCTGTCTTGCAAATGTTGGAGGATCTCATCGAACATGTCAGACAGCGAGACTGTGCGCGGCTCATCTGTAGTACGAGCCGTTTACTCTCTGCACTGTTTTCATCTCCTGCGCTGTGCATCACCTGACCGTCTCCATTACCTAGCGGCTTTCCCAAATCCAACTCGGCCTGGATTATTTCTCGTGTGCGCATCTTTTTCCCCACATCCAAGTAATGATCTGATGCTGTACAGGAGTCCTGAGTCCGCCTGACTAAATCGTGTGCTGACAGCTTCTAAGAGCGCACTTTTAGTTGTTTTCACTCCGTGGTCTGTTTCACTTGAAGTACGTTTTTGCAGATGCACCCCGTCTGGACAATTAAGCAGAACAATGTCTGCAAACGGACGTTTTTGCCTCTTTCTCTGACACTTTAAAGTGCTTCCACACTGCTGACATGTTTGCTGCATGAAGCCCGCGCCTCTCACTCTACGCGGGTTAATTGATTGCGTCATTAAAAACACCATTGTTGGGCAAAATTTATTCGGCCTTTTTACTTATTCGGCCGAACACCGAAAGTGCTTTTTTTGGCTATTTTCGGCCGAATAATTTCGGCAGCCGAACATTCGGTGCATCCCTAATATTATTAGTTTTCCCCATTATAAATGTCCAATATACTTTTGTGCAGTAAATTCCTCATCTGCCCAATGAGGCAACAAACTTGCAACTTGGTGTTGCAAGTTCATTATGTAATAGAGTCCATAGCTTAATGCCAGTAACTGAAAAGCTTCTTTGTCTTTAATGAGGTCCATGAAAAGGGAACAAGAAAATTCTCATTACTTCTACTGGTAACATCTATAATGGGCGTGAAAATACTGTAAATATGGTTTGGTACTAATCTCTTCCTTTCTTTTGAAGTAAACATCTATATGGATATTGAATATGTTACCCCACAACCCCCCCGTGACAATATGAAAAATAATATGGAACAATAAGTGTAAAGTTTAAGAGGTGTAGGGAGGCCTCATCTTAAACATATTTTAATTTGTGAAGTATCTCAATACTTAAAAAAAAAACATTACTTAATATCAACAATATGAGGTCTCCAACATAATTAGGCATCTAAGAATACTCCTAAAAATTTGATTCAATAACAATCTTTACATTACCAAAATTGTTTTTGTTCTAAAATACCTTGTATTTGGTTTTCCCCCAATTCAAAAATAATAAATTTTTATCAAACCAGTTCTTAATTTTAGCCATTTATGTTTCTAACTTCTTTGTTACGTCAATTAAATTAGCCCCTAAACTGGTTGGTAAACAACAAACAACATTTTTGGTAGTCTCACAAATATCCTTAAAAAAAATAAAAAAAAAATGTTTAGGCCCAATTACTGATCCTTATGGGATACCACATACAACAGGTTTGTGATCTGCAAGATAAGCATTAAATTGTACATATTGTTGTCTTTTATGTATGGCAAAGAGTCCAGTGTGTTTCCACAGCTTGGGTTTAAATCAAACTCAGAGGTTGGCAGACAAAGATAGAAGGCCTTGATGTTTTATATAATAATAAATAATATATAATAAATAATAACCAATCAATACCTTAGTATGGTGAAGTCATATTTTGATATTTAACATTTGCAATGTTTCTGTTTTTTCTAGGGAAGTTGACGGAAGAATGTTGTTAGACATTTTTGATGAGAAACAGCACCCACTCTCGGTGAGGCCTTCAATATATTGTATTTGTATGCAGGAATCTGTTAAATTGCATGAATTGGAAGAACCACCAAAGTTAATAAATTGCAAAAATGGCGTGGCTCAAATAATAGCAAATCAAACATATTTTAGCTTTACTTTTGTACCTCAGTCTGACTTTTAAACAGAAATACTTCAATCCATTTGGTTTATTTTTTGGTTATTTTCTATAGAAATTAGAGCTTCCTCCTGATTATGACAAACATGACCCGGAGCAGAAGCAGATCTACCGCTTTGTCAGGACGCTGTTCAGTGCGGCACAGCTCACTGCGGAGTGTGCCATTGTCACACTGGTGAGTTTTTTTTTAATGTCTGTGTGTGTGTGTGTGTGTGCGTGTGTGTGTGTGCGTGTGTGTTAGTTTGTGCGTGCGTGTGTGTGTTAGTTTGTGTGTGCGGGTGTGTTAGTTTGTGTGTGCGTGTGTGTTAGTTTGTGTGTGCGTGTGTTAGTTTGTGTGTGCGTGTGTTAGTTTGTGCGTGCGTGTGTTAGTTTGTGTGTGTGTGTGTTAGTTTGTGCGCGTGTGTGTTAGTTGTGTGTGCGCGTGTGTTGTGTGTGTTAGTTTGTGTCTTGGCGTGTGTTAGTTTGTGTGCGTGCGTGTTAGTTTGGTTTGTGTGTGTGCGTGTGTTAGTTTGTGCGTCGCGTGTGTTAGTTTGTGTGCGTGTGTGTGTGCGTGTTAGTTTGTGCGTGCGTGTGTGTGTTAGTTTGTGTGTGTTGGCGTGTGTTAGTTTGTGTGCGCTTGTGTGTGTGTGGTTTGTGCGTCGTGTGTTAGTTTGTGTGTGTGTGCGTGTTAGTTTGTGCGTGCGTGTGTGTTAGTTTGTGTGCGCGTGTGTTAGTTTGTGTGTGCGTGTGTTAGTTTGTGTGCGCGTGTGTTATGTGTGTCGGCGTGTGTGTTAGTTTGTGTGCGCGTGTAGTTTGTGTGTTGGCGTGTGTTAGTTTGTATGTGCGTGTGTTAGTTTGTGCGTGCGTGTGTGTTAGTTTGTGTGTTGGCGTGTGTTAGTTTGTGTCGCGTGTGTTAGTTTGTGTGCGTCGTGTGTTAGTTTGTGTGTGTATGCGTGTTAGTTTGTGCGTGCGTGTGTGTTAGTTTGTGTGTGCGTGTGTTAGTTTGTGCGTGCGTGTGTTAGTTTGTGTGTGTGTGTGCGTGTTAGTTTGTGCGTGCGTGTGTGTTAGTTTGTGTGCGCGTGTGTTAGTTTGTGTGCGCGTGTGTTAGTTTGTGCGTGCGTGTGTTAGTTTGTGTGTGTGTGCGTGTTAGTTTGTGCGTGCGTGTGTGTTAGTTTGTGTGCGCGTGTGTTAGTTTGTGCGTCGTGTGTTAGTTTGTGTGTGTGTGTGCGTGTTAGTTTGTGCTGTGCGTGTGTGTTAGTTTGTGTGCGCGTGTGTTAGTTTGTGTGCGCGTGTGTTAGTTTGTGTGTTAGTTTGTGCGTGCGTGTGTTAGTTTGTGTGTGTGTGCGTGTTAGTTTGTGCGTGCGTGTGTGTTAGTTTGTGTGTGTGTGCGTGTTAGTTTGTGCGTGCGTGTGTATGTGTTTGTTAGTTTGTGTGCGGCGTGTGTTAGTTTGTGTGTTAGTTTGTTAGTTTTGTGTGTGTGTGCGTGTTAGTTTGTGCGTGCGTGTGTGTTGGATTTGTGTGTGTGTGCGTGTTAGTTTGTGTGTTAGTTTGTTAGTTTGTGTGTGTGTGCGTGTTAGTTTGTGCGTGCGTGTGTGTTAGTTTGTGTGTGTGTGCGTGTTAGTTTGTGCGTGCGTGTGTGTTAGTTTGTGTGCGCGTGTGTTAGTTTGTGTGTTAGTTTGTTAGTTTGTGTGTGTGTGCGTGTTAGTTTGTGCGTGCGTGTGTGTTATTTTGTGTGTGTGTGCGTGTTAGTTTGTCGTGCGTGTGTGTTAGTTTGTGTCTTGCGCGTGTGTTAGTTTGTGTGTGCGTGTGTTAGTTTGTGTCTAGCGTGTGTTAGTTTGTGTGTGTGTGCGTGTTAGTTTGTGCGTGCGTGTGTGTTGAGTTGTGTGTGTGTGCGTGTTAGTTTGTGCGTGCGTGTGTGTTAGTTTGTGTGCGCGTGTGTTAGTTTGTGTGTTAGTTTGTTAGTTTGTGTGTGTGTGTGCAGTTTGTGCGTGCGTGTGTGTTGGTTTGTGTGTGTGTGCGTGTTAGTTTGTGCGTGCGTGTGTGTTGGTTTGTGTCTTGGCGTGTGTTAGTTTTGTGTGTGCGTGTGTTAGTTTGTGTCAGGCGTGTGTTAGTTTGTGCATACTGTGCGTGTTTAGTTTGTGTGTGTGTGCGTGTTAGTTTGTGCGTGCGTGTGTGTTGGTTGTGTGTGTGTGCGTGTTAGTTTGTGCGTGCGTGTGTGTTAGTTTGTGTGCGCACTTCGTGTGTTAGTTTGTGTGTTAGCTGTGTGCAGCACTGTGTTAGTTTGTGTCGTGTGTTAGTTTGTGTGTGGCGTGTGTTAGTTTGTGTGTTAGTTTGTCGTCGTGTGTTAGTTTTGTGTGTGTGTGTGCGTGTTAGTTTGTGCGTGCGTGTGTGTTAGTTTGTGTCATGGTGTGTTGTTGTGTTTGTGGCGTGTGTTAGTTTGTGTGTCGTGTGTTAGTTTGTGCGTGCGTGTGTGTTAGTTTGGCACAGGGTGTGTTAGTTTGTCTTGCGTGTGTTAGTTTATGTCGTGTGTTAGTTTGTGTGTGTGTGCGTGTTAGTTTGTGCGTGCGTGTGTGTTAGTTTGTGTGCGCGTGTGTTAGTTTGTGTGCGCGTGTGTTAGTTTGTGTGCGCGTGTGTTAGTTTGTGTGCGTGTGTTAGTTTGTGTGTGTGTGTTAGTTTGTGTGTGCGTGTGTGTAAGTTTGTGTGTGTGCGTGTGAACTGACACTAGGAGGGAGTGGCTCCAGCTTCTCTACCTTCAGTGTTATAAACCAGCTTCTAACATGACACATTGTATTTTTAAACCCTCTAAAAATATTCAAACTAGATGGGTTGTGATTTAGTAAACAAATTCTCAATGTAGAAACTTGATGAGAAAAGTTTGGTCCCGTTTTTATTTTGTTTTATGAAGTGGGAAAGGTATGTCAATGCCACTAGCAAGGAAAGATTTGGGAAAGTCCCTGGTTACAACTGTCCAACATAGTATTGAGTTGCTCTGCTCCCTGACAAATGCACAAATGTCTGAAAAAGTGGCCCACCTTGTTTCCAGGAAGGCAGTGTTGTATCTGGGACTGTGACACAGTCAAAGAAAGCCTGACCCAAGGCATGCCTCTTCCACCCCACCAGAGAAATATCTGGCCTTCCAGTAGTGCTGATGGTTATGGAGATGCAAGAATAGCATATACAGTTATTGTATCAGCCACAATGGAAGTCAGGCATCTACCTAAGCCTTTGCATCATACTGTGCAGAAAAAATTACTAGGAATAATATTAGCACCAGATAAATGAATATAAATGAGGCCAGTATGTCACAAAATGTTTGCTTAGACTGGAATATGTCTATTCTTTAAAAGCACTTTAATTCCACTCAGTCTTTATCCCTTGAATCATTGCTGTATTAGCAGCACTGTAAACACTACAACACTACACAATGTATCTTTTCCCAGTGGAGCCTTAACAAACAGCAAAGAGCACATTTTAGTTAGTCCCATATGAAACTCGCTAAACAATATTTCTTAATTAGCATGGCTCATCTAGGTCTCCAGTCACAGTTCCATACACTTTTGAGGCTGGTCTCAACATAGTCATTAATCCGATGGCACAGGGCTGGTGTCTGCTGTCTTTGTTTTGCTTCTTTATAAAGTTTTTTGTTTGCCCTGTCACATTCACACAGCTCAGCGGGCAACCTCACTCTTCTCTCTCAGCAGCTTTCCACAGTGTACTGCCTGCTGATTACCTCTGGTTAGCTCTGCCTGTAGGCACACTGCCCAGCCACAGCAGGACTTGTCCAATCAAACACCAGAGCTGTGCCGGGGGACAAGTCAGTTAGGCTAGAGAGTATCGCACTCCTCTCTAATCTCTTTACATTCTATTTATTTTTACCGATACTTTAATGACTTGTAATATCATTTACAAGTCATGAAGGATCTCTCTCCATAATTAACTCTTAACTGCCTCCTTTGATGGCTTATAATGTTTATTCTGAGTGGAGATGAACAGATTGGAACGACTCTTCTGCTTCAGTACATACAGTATTTCAGTTGGAGGAAAGCTGTGCCTGGAGGCTCAGTGGTCTCCCAAAAATTTGGAAACCGTGAAATACAGAGACAGGACACGGAGAGCTGCGACCAACACACATATTTTGCGAGTAATCTCCGGGGAAGTTGTATTATATTTGCTGCTGATATAAGCTCAGCTCTCTTACCAGTTGATTTCAGAATAATAAAGTCTCTTGGAATTAGAGACAAAACGTCTTCACCTTGAAAACTGAGTCAAACGGAGACGACCTGGATGACTGAGAACCTTCACAGACATCTGCTGCTGACAACTTATTCTGATTTTACCTGGAGGAGGTGTAGGCAGAGGAAGCACAACACTGAAGTAGTAAATAAGAGCAGGCCTGAGTGGCATACGGTATTTAAACAGCATGGAGTGAACAGATGCTAGTTGTACTATTGAGGGAAAAAATGTCTAGATTTAAAAATGTCATCTGAGAGAAAATGTACCTAAATCATATTTTGTTTCCCAGGTGTACTTGGAAAGGCTGCTGACTTATGCTGAGATTGATATCTGTCCTGCCAACTGGAAGCGAATCGTGTTAGGAGCTATCCTCCTGGCATCCAAGGTTTGGGATGACCAGGCGGTCTGGAATGTTGACTACTGCCAAATTCTCAAGGATATCACTGTAGAGGACATGTAAGTCATAGAAGACAAGTTACAAAATTAACTATAAGATCAGTATTTCTGTGTTTTAGTAAATACTGTATGTGTCATCATTCTTTTATTTTCTAAAATCTCTTTGATGAAGTGCTTGGGACTAGTTCCATAAGAGCAGCTTTTTCTCAGAAGGAAACCAGTGCAGGATCACATGACTGAACATACCATACAAGGATTTAAATGGGTGTAGGTGCTAAGGAATATTTTTATCTGTCGTCGTTTGTAATATTTCAGTAAGAGCAGCTGAAAACAGATACACATAGGGAGACTCCTAATGCCTTACTTTTTATGCGGATTCTGAGATTTGTAAAATTTTTATGACCCCCCCAAAAAAAACACTTTTACTAAAAATTCAATTTTCGATTTTAAACTATTTTTCCCCCCACCCAAAATTAAACTGTAGACTACATGATTAAGCGTCTAAAAATATTTCATTTTTTTGTTTTAATTTTATTTTGGAATTTAAAGTGCAAACAAATAAGCCAAATGTGGCTGAAAACAAGTTCTGCTATTGTAAACCAAGTAGACTTTCTCCAGACTTCATGGTCAATCACAAATTAAAGTGACAGAAGAGTGGATATGAAACTGGTACAGTTTTACTGAAAAAGGCAATTTGAACTACTTGTCTTATAGACCAGGACTGGACCAGGACTAAAGCAGGACTAGACCAGGACTAGACCAGGACTACTTATCTTATAGACCAGGACTAGACCAGGACTAAAGCAGGACTAAAGCAGGACTAGACCAGGACTACTTATCTTATAGACCAGGACTAGGCCAGGACTGAACCAGGATTGAAATAGGACTAAAGCAGGACTGTAGCATGACCAGACCAGAACTGAACCAGGACTGAACCAGGACTAAACCTGAACTAGACCAGGACTTAAGAGGACTGAACACGGACTAGAGTAGGACTGAAGAAGGACTGAACCAGGAGTAGAGCAGGACTAAACCAGGACCAGACCAGGACTAAACCAGGTCTAGACCAGGACTGAACCAGGACAAGACCAGGACTGAATAGAACTAAACCAGGATTAGGCCAGGACTGAACCAGGATTAAACCAGGACATATCGTAGCTTTATGGCTCTTGATGGTAAATTGTGTGTTTGATGACACAGATCACTTTCCCGCTCTCACTCTGTCCTTTTTCCTTTCTTTGAAAGCAGGCATTACCGTAATATATATCATATATATTATTGACCTGAAGACACAGTGTTTGATTTTTTTCAGATTGGAATTGAGAAGCCGTGTAGCGTTATCATGTTGCTTCCTTTGTTTTGTTTTCCTCCGCGGGGCAAATGCTATATGCTTGTAACTACCGTAATAAGCCATATATCAGTAGAAAGCACAAATTCTCAGGTTTCCAGTGCAGTTTTAATTTTCTGATTGGACAAACTATGACGAAGTTACAGTAATAAAAGTAGGCATAGGCTTAATGAAGACTTAATTCTTTTCTTGGGAGTAAGCAGTTCTTCCCTGCTCATTGGGTGTTGCCATGTTGTAAGTGTACCTAGGCAGCTATGGGGAGGGTTGGTCTCATGTAAAACTACGGGGCCCAAAGGAAAGCGTATTTGATAGATAAAAAAATATATATATTCAAAAAAACAAATCGACCTGAACTTAAAATTCAAATTTTTCAAAAATATTGTTTTTTTCCCCCCACCTCTATGTTCTACTCTTCCTTTCCTATTCGCACCCTATCCTAGCTAGCCTCCTGGGTCCTTCAACATCTAGACTCCTATATAGACTCCTCCGAGGGACTTGGGTGGAGCAAAAAATTAAGGGACCCCCAAGGGTTGATTATGGCTGGGCAATGCTGAGAATAGTCTGTGTTTGTGGAGTTAGGTGAGTTCAAGAGATATGGAACTCGCAATGACTCATGCGTCCATTATTGTCTTGTGGTCATTGACAGGGGTGAGATCATCTCACCCCTGTATAACTCACTGAGATGTTTGATATGATGCTATGAACTACAAAGCAGAATGCACATTTACCAATGGTGTCTGCCTGGTGAGCAACAACCAATCAATATACTGTAAGCACCTGTCACTAAACCAATATATACAGTTTATATATTATTTAGCCATACACATGTTTTTGTGACATGTGCCTGTCCGTCCTGGAACCATAGAACCAATCGTAGAAATTGATGTACTGTCCTTAGACATGAGACAGGATGACTGTAATCCACATGTGACAGTGAGCAGACCTCAAACTGTGCCTCAGCTGTGCTCCAATATCACAATTTCCTGGATAATGACTCAGTACTTGACTCCAGACTTGGAAATAGCTTGGAAAGTTTGCCTGTGGCCTGGCTTAACTAACTATAAAATTAATTTTTGGAAAAGGAAGACAGAAAATACCCTGTGCCAGAGTGAGATAAAAAGCTGCAGCATTATTAGGCAGAGTTTGGCTACAGAGTCTAATTTTAGCCTGACTGTTGCCGCGTGCCTGTAAAAGTGCGTGGGTGTTGAACAAAAGCAAAGAGGAAAGGGGGATAGTGCTTCTCAAGCAGGTTGCTGCGCACAATGACTTGACAGATGAAAGTGTCTGTAATCTAACCGCATGAGGGGATCACAAAGCTGTCAACACAAGGCACTTCCTAACAATAGCATATTGAGAATCTGGGATTATCATTTCCCTGTTTCTTAGATTGCACTCTCCTACGGTTGAAAGGATGATGAAAGGATTAGGTTGGAAGGATATGCTTAGTGGTTGTGTATTGGTAAGGTGGATTTTATTATCGTTCTTGTTTTCAAACCATAAGTCCCTTCTTTGTGTTAAAGGAACGAGCTGGAGCGTCAGTTCCTGGAGCTCTTGCAGTTTAACATCAATGTGCCATCCAGTGTTTATGCCAAGTATTACTTTGACCTGCGCTCTCTGGCTGAGGCCAACAACCTCAGCTTCCCTCTGGAGCCTCTGAGCAGGGAGAAGGCACAGAAGCTAGAGGTGAGTCGAGCTCTTGTGACGGTCCTTCTCTCCAGTGTGTGTGTGTACATCAGCTGTCAACCTGAAACACCCATTTCCACTTAACCTGACTCGCCAGGCTCCCGCAGAAAGTGTTTGCAAAGGGCAGGTACTTTAAATGAATACGTGGAGGTGCTTGGATGAATCATTTGTCAGAAACTGCAATTTTATCCACTAAGAGCAACTCCATGTTGTTTACATTAGTATGTTAAGACGGTTGCTTCCTTGTTGCATGTCATTAGTTTAAACATGTATTGGATCCGAAGAAATGAGATTGCCCTAAATTTCATTTTGAATTGATTTAGAATTGATTTTTGTGACACAATATTTTTCGGACACATTGTAGCTGTTTATCTAAAAAGGTGTGGGTTATGTCCCCTAGCAATCCAACTCTAATTTACAAAGACCAGACTATCTAAGTCTAGAATAGAAAAAGAATTAGTATGGCCAGCCTATGCAGAAGATCCGTTTTGACCAAACTTCATTCCATTGTGAACCATGTTTTCAAAATTTTCAAAAGAATCATAACCCAATTCCCTTAAACATTTTAACAACATTTTATCTAAGGTTTTTAGGTGCCCTATAACTTCTTTCAATGTAACTTTTTTCCATTTTTCATCATTGTTTTGTAACGTTCTGTGTCTCGTGTTCTGTTGATTATTCCTATTCTTCTATTTTTTTACTTTTAAATATTTTTATTTTTCATTAATTGACCAGTGACTTTTACAATTAGTTTTGTTTTTGTGCCTTTTATATGATAGGACAGTAGAGATATAGACAGGAAACAGGGTGAGAGAGAGGGGAGTGACATTGTGCTAATAACCTGAGCAGGAATAAAACCCGGGTCTCCCAAGTATATAGTATGCATTCTACTAAATTAGTTAGATTGGTGTTCATGCTCTTTATTTTTTCCTTTTGTATTTTATGGAAATGTCATCTTACAAATGTGTATTGATCAATTTCGATACAACTGCTCGTATTTATTCTTGCTGTATCTTGACTTGCAGGCGATCTCACGGCTATGTGACGACAAATACAAAGACTTGAAGAAGTTAGCCAAGAAGCGGTCAATGAGTGCAGACAACCTGCCAGTGGTGCGGTGGTGTCCGGCCATCATTTCCTAACACTGGCTGCTGGCTGTACAGAGCAGAGGACTTCATAGACCTGTCAGACATGTTTTTCTGCAGAAAAGCAGTTGGGCATCAGTGGGTCTGTCTTTAAAACACACATGCATCCTCTCACACACACAATCTGGCACTTGCCGTGTGATCGTACCCTCTCTGTACATAAAGAAGATCCCACTGACTGCCTGCACTGAACCAAATTGAGCTGAGCCGAACCAAACTGAGGTGTGTAAGCGAACGGACGAAAGACCTCGGAGGAAATGAAAATACAGCTGACAGGATGAACGACCCCGTGAAGATCAAATGTGAAAGTTAAAAGCACGAAATGACGGGGCACACTTTTTGGCTGGGATGGCTGTCGTAAAGAAGCTGCGTACATTCCTTTCTTTTGTATTTTTTTGGCTTTGTCAGTATGAGAAGATTTTTTAGCTTGCAGACACATTTGTTGTTTTTTCTGTTCATGTGCATTCCCATACATACAATGACATTCTGGTAACCGACATATCATCAACTCTCCATGACTGTAGGTTGAAGCCGTCTCGTACGGTTCATGGTCAAACTCCGAATCAGTGTTTTTGCTCGAGGGCCCTGGAAAAACTGTAAGCTTCCGGTCACACTTCCACCTCACTCATCTCGCATTTAACCGCTGACTCAAAGCAATACCCAGGCATCGCTTTACTGTTGGGATATAAAGCATCGCAGAGGGACTATTTTTTCTCAGAAGGAGACGGAATATGAGATACGAGTTCCCCAACTGTAGAGTTCTGTTGTATCTTATTCACTGCCATTGTCCCGACCTATGGTGCCTGTAATAAGCTAACAGTTCTCCCCCTCTCGTCTGGAGGAATAGAACAAATAACCTTTTTTTTTTCTTTAACATTTTATACGGTTCTTCCAGTTCATAAACAGCACAAAAGATATAGACATTTCAGAAACCACTAAAGGCATAACTCTTCAGGGCTTTGTGAAAGGAACTGGATTATGTGACGATAAATGAAACCACTGCTTATGAAAAGATTTTTGTAAATTATCTGTGTAGAGTGTAAATACAGCACCTGCTGATGTCTTACTGTAAAAAAAGAAAAAAAAAAAAACAGCAGAACGATGTGAAAAGATTTATATTAGAGCAGTTTTTACTATCCATGGGGCGCAGCAGCGTGTTCTTTGTTCCTATGACAAATCAAAGAATCAAAATGGGAGACACCACTTGTTTGTATTTGTTTATGTGTTACATACTGTATATGGTCAAATACATACAGCCCATTTTATTCTACTGTTTATTTGATCGTATTTACACGATTATGTCTAAATTAGCTGTTTTTAAATTCATTTTAGGCATTTACTGGGACTTTTTTTTTTTTTTTTTCCCAAAGTTGGACAAATAATATATCTAAAATTTCTACAGCTCAATTAAAGCAATTTTGTATTTTGTAAATGAGATTACATTATTGGATAGCTAAATTATTCTCTACAGTATCTGTCAGCACATTCCTAGTTCAGAGAAGCATTGGTTCTGCAAAATTCCCTGTCTGGAAAAGTCAACATAAAATTGTTGACTTTTTAACAAATTTTCTAGTTGTAATTTAAATTTGCATGGGTGTCAGGTGTTTTTTCCAGGTGTCCTCACAAGATGGTAGCGTGCCACGGAACTCACAGCCACATAGTCTGACATGCTGCACAAAATTGTGTCAGAAAACCATCAAAACTAAACTTTTACTGTAATGGTTTTCAGTCTCCATATTTTGGGTAAAAAGTTGCGTAGGGTTGCTTTAAAGTGAACTACATCAGTATCTATTTAAATGTGTGGTCTATAGAAGATATTTCCACAATATACGTTCCTAAGAAATGGCCCAAATTTCGGAAAAGGTGGCCACCTTGAGGTGCTTGTTCTGGAGAGTGATTACTTCTAAGGTTGTATAAGGATGGAATGGCATTCTTATTGTAGTATAAAATCCATGTACATACCTTGTATTTAAAACACACACTTGCACTAATAGTAGTTTTGGAACTGTTTCAAGCTTTGTAAGTTGTTATAAATGTTTGTTTCCCTGGCATTATTAGCAGCCATACATAACACAAAGCCTGTGTAATTGCTCTTGTTCTGCTCCTCCAAACTGTGGCTGTGCTGACATGACATTTCTGAAGGGACTAAGTTACCTATTACTATATATGTTATAGAGCCTTTTACAAAATACTGTAATATCTTTGTGTAAATGCTGTGCACAGCTTTTATATGACAAACTTTATACTGTACTTGTGATTGTTAATGCCTTATGATGATCAATGTATCTCCTCTTCTACATCAATGTGAAGACTCAAAAACACCACGGGCTAGCCAAGAATTATATGGAAAGCTTAAAAGCATCCATTAATACATTAAAGCCTGTGTTTGAATGACTTATCAGGCTATTCTTCACTATTGTTCATCCTTTTTGTTGAGTCAGTGATTTCCTGACTTGAGCAGCAGGGGGAAGAAGGGAAGGAACCAAAGTCGTTGCAGCAAAATGAAGACGAGCCTTTTTGCTGTGCTGCTCTGACCCCGCCCACTTGCACACGAAGAATACCACTCGTGTGTGTCATGAGTAGTCTAAAATGTGTCTCAGAAGGTTAACTGTAGTCAAGATGAAAAAGTCAAAGATTGTATATTCTATTTATTGTATGTGTGTGTCAGGGTAAGCCTTCATGTCCAGAGGTGGTAGCGGTGTGTTTGAAAACATTGTGCACTGAACTCTACCTCTGCTTTATAGAGTTACACCGCCTCACTCGTTTTTTTTCCTGCTCTTTAGTGACCATTTTATGATTCCCGATTTAACTGCGGTTCCTGTGTCCTTTTAAGTTTCTCTCATTTTCCTCTGTTTTCTTCTGTTCTTTGCCTTTTACAGTGGATCAGCTTTTCCTCCTAAGGAAAGAGGAAAAGTTCTAAGTTTGCCAAACTCTCTTTGTACGTTTACCATCGTTTAAAGAACTGCTCAAACGCTTATGTTCTAAAGCAATGTTTAGAAAAAATGTTCAAAAATAAAACTTTAGAACCTTGTATGAATCGTTTCTTGTTAATGAATCACGGAAAAGCAATTAGAAAGTACAGTTGTACATCAAAGCAATTCCACACTTGGGATTACTGTAGATATAATTCAGCAGGCTTTCTTACACTTTGTCATATGTCACCACAGGACACACCTAATCCTCTGAACTAGCCTTTGCATTTCACACACTCGGACAGGTCAGGTTAGGTCAGTGGCTGTTAGTGATGGGCAATTCGGCTCTTTTTCATGAGCCGGTTCATTTGACTCAGCTCACTTAAAAGAGCCGGCTCTTTCGGCTCACAAACGGCTCTTTAAATAATAAATGTTTTAACTATGATTTTGACTGCAATACGTGTAGAAACAGTTCTAATTAAATTATTAAATGAAATCATACTCACAATGTCTCACAATTTCTTTAAAAATGCATTAAGTTGTTATAAAAAAAGAATGCTATTAAACATTTGCATTACATTTTTTTTGCCAATTCGGCCTTTTTTCGCTACAGACATTGACTTTTGCATAAACAGGTCCTTTATGGAAGACTGCGTTGCTGTGGGTTGTGGAGTAGGCCTACTTGAGTGATTACATCTCCAACTGTGGAGGTGCTGGCTCCAGGTGCTCCACCACCTTCACTAGTTTCTTGAAGCTCCGCTAGCTTCACAGTTGGGTGCACAGTTCGCATTTAACGATGTAGGTTGTGCAAAGAATATGGTGCGTTCAGCCCTCCCTTCTAATATAACTGGCTGACACCTCGTGTATGATTGACAGTTGAAACTAATGAGGCTTAAATAATTATATTTTTGTGTTCATTGAATTATTAGTACATTTTTTTACTAAACTAAAATAATTCAATATTTTATTATTACATAATGGTTTAATTACTATAGGATATATTTTAAAAAAATAGAGCCGGCTCTTCAGATATGTGAGCCGGCTCCCATCGTTCACTTAAAAGAGCCGGCTCTTAGAGCCGACTCACTCGCGAACGACCCATCACTAGTGGCTGTACACAAAATCTACAACTTGTGATTTTAGTTTGGAGTAGCACCAGGTCAGAGTTCACACTGTGGCGCTTCTGTAATGTGTGTCCTGTGGCTGTCAGCCGCATAGCCATAACTGTAAGTCTATGTTGGTGAATTAGGATAAGCAGTACAGGGAGACTAAATGAATGCCTTTTACAGTAATCTCATATTACATTGGGTCCAAGTAATTTAGGAGGAAGAACATAGCTGCACAATATTAGAAACACTGGCCATTTGTTGTAACTATTTTGAATATTGCAATAACAATATTAGGTGCAATATTTGAATGCTCTTTGCAATACTCCAAATTTGATTTGGAAGTCTCTGGACTAACTTCCACTCGTCAAGGCAGAAAATGAATCAATAATAAAGACTGAACCAGAACTAAATCAAGACTTAACAGGCCTATACAGGGACTAAATATAAAAATTAACCAAGTTTGAAATGGGACCTTTTTTATTTAGATGCACCACAGTTTGACTCAATGCTCTGTCAAAAAGTAAATGTCCATCACATGAAAAAACATAATGTTGTGATACAATAACATTATTATTGCAATATGGATATTGCAATAACAATACATTTGCAATATATTGTGGGGCCCTAGAACACAGTTTGAAATTATGTACTGGGTCATACCTGCAAATACAGTTTTATCTAATGATTCAAAAGCTACTTTATGACAGATGTGCATCAAAAGTACATGAAAATAATTAGGCTCAAGACATTGAAAGTGTGCACAAAGATAAATAAGTTTAGTGTACAAAGTTTAAACACTAAAAACGGCCAGCATTCTGTTACCCACTGTCATTTTAACCCCACAAAAACAAAGTCAAGATTTGACAACTCAGTGTCTTTAAATAAATGCAAGTTATATGTTTAAGAAAATATACATTGATATATGTTGATATATACCATATACTGTATATATATTTTTATTTGATTAAGCTAATAGTGTGCTAATAAGTATAAAATGCCAGTGTTCAGTGCTAGCTTGCTTTTGTGAGCTCAGCCTTTTGCAGCTTTTCTGGTTGGGGTCCAAATGACTCCGCAGAGGATTTGGAGAAAACCATTATATTTTTTGGAGTGTTTATCCTAGTACATGTTGGAGTTTTCAACAAACACAATTACATGAACAAAAGCATTGTGTGTGCATTTGACTTACACACAGTGATCCATTCATAGACAGCTATGTGGGATTGTACTCAGAGCTGGTGCTAATGATCGGCAGTGATTATGAGCTATAGCTGCAGTTTTCCAAAAGAGACACGGTGAATATAAGTCAATGCAGTGTGTACAGAACCTTTATACTTCTTGGCTAAAGTGTGAAAACTGACTCAAGTGAAATGGTCACAATGCATCACAATATTGAACTACAGGACAGAATTATGTCTTTAGATGACTATACAGATGGCAGTAGGAACTACTCTGCAGTCTACATATTTAATAGGTTTGAATGATCTATATACCAATGATAAGTTAAGGTTACTTTGGAGACAGTTTACCAGTGTCTTTGAGAACTTCACTTAGCTCTTAAGCTTGAGTCAGCTAGGAGGCTTGTTATTCTCCTGCAAGGACAACCAGTGGCACCAAAATATCTCTGCAATGCCAGGAGGGCG